>OX376373.1:40665693-40800693 GCA_947369275.1 Nemotelus nigrinus | reverse complement strand
AAATGGGTGGCTATTTGCTGACAGTTCATCAAAATGACAATTTAATTTTGAAGATGTTTAGCATAGCAATTTTTTTGATACGTTTCAAGTGACATTCAGTGAACGCGTGTGGATTTTAAATATTCTAAGCATGTGTTGAGTGCCATGAGTTCTAAAACTGTCTTCAAAACACATTTTGCATGCCATAATTTCCCATTTTTAAAATTGGAAAATGACTATAATTCATCTCATTGTCAAACAATTGAAATTTCGATTGATACGCCTCACTGAGCGTGTACAACGCTTGTACAAATCTATTCAGAAATATCCCCTAATCTTCAGATCATTCTCGTAAGATTTGAATATTCATGAGATTAAAATGCTTGTGAAGAATATTTACGGTAACTTGATAAAGAAAATTTGAATAACTCCAAATTGTATTTGAATGTTAGCTACAGACCAAATAATTTTTTTATGCCTTCTTTATTGACGCACATGTTTGGCGTTTACGCATCAAAATGGTTTCTCTGAAGACTAAAAACACAGATATTAGGCCACAAAGAATAATGTGCAGTAAATTTGCATAAAATAGAGGTTCCACTGCTGGAAAGTCTTTTGAACGCAGCACCCCATAATTAGAGATTCCATGGGCATCCGACAATCACTTTTATCCAAACGACAACGGCATCATTTAAAACTGTTAGCACCTTATTTCAATTGTCACAACATTAACAACAACATTGTTTTGCGTTTATTCCTTATTCTACGTCTATTCCTGACAGCAATTATTAATTCATCAACAGCAAACCCTCTTCAAGAAGCATTTGTTCCATCTCTCATTCTTTTGCATTTTCGTCGGGTCTAGTCTGGTCTAGTCTCATTTTCGAATCAACTGAATTCGAGCGGAACAAGTTTAATTTCCACAATTTAGTCCTTATTTCAATGTCTTCATGCCTGTCACGAGCCAAAGGAATTTTATACAGAAAATAAATTTACGTGACATCATGTTTCGCATTTGAATTTCATCGGCTTGAATTCGACTCGAGTCGAAATCAAGCAGCAAACGCAAGTGAGCGGAAGTGAAAGGATATGGACATAAATGAATTGAATTTCACTTGAAGCAAACGGGAAAACAAATTATTCTGTTGACGGAGGGAATTTGGCCGATGATAAAATGAGAAACTTCTCTCTGAGTGAAACGAATAAATATTGTTTTAAGAAATTGGACTGATAGCATGTACGTACACTTTTCTCAAACGTAAATAGAAATACGCTAAGATGGATTTGGTCCGGATGACGATTTGGGCAAAGGTGAAGAGATAAATCTTTTTTGAAGTAGACTTGGCAAGGGTTGTTTCTATTGACAGCTGAGAAAAGTTGACTTTCAATGTTTCGGATGTTTTCTTAGGCTAGGCTTCTTAAATATTGGTATTTGTTTGCATGCGGAAATACAAGTTTCGTTGAACAAAATTACAACAGAGGATGATCGACAAGTACATATTTGCATAACAGAAAAAGAGTAAATGGATAAATAAGTTAACAGTATTATTGATATTGGCAGCAAGTTAGCTTTTAATCGAATCAAATAAATTGGAATTTTCGGCAAAGAAAAATAATACCTTCTTATGACTAGTACTATACTCTTCGCGAAACGAATTCAACGGTCGAATCCCATTCAAAAAGAGCTTTTCAATTCGTCAGTAAAGCTCTTTTTGTATAGGATTTGACCGTTGAATTCGTTTCGCGAAGAGTATAGTACTAGGCATTAGATTGAACTAAAAAATTGAAAAGCTTATTTGTATTTTACTAAAAAGCACTTTAGCGTTGAAGTTGGATTACTTGGTCGAAACTCAAAAAATATTCTATGACTAAATGTTTGGCTCTGTTTATAATAGGTCTGTTCCCGTACTACGATTAATTGCAATTAATTGCAATGAAGCGTACTAAAACGGAGTAAAAAACTCTGTTTTAGTACGCTTCATTGCAATTAATTGCAATTAATCGTAGTACGGGAACAGACCTAATAGTAGTTTAAATGCCTCTTGGATCGAAATTCGACCAGTTAAATTTTCAGAAACCAGCCTTCAGTTCAAAATGCAGACTGTAGTAAATTTCGGATTTCGTGCCGGAACTAATAGCATGGTAACGAGTAATGTCTTGGGTGTTTAAGTATATTTTTGTTGGATTCCGAACGCTCCCACACGTTCTGAAATGATGGTTGGTAAAAAAATTCTGATTCCACGTATGGGTAGAGCCAGTGGCGTGCATAAGCTCTTCACGAAGGGTAGGCAATCACATACTCTTAGAAGTAAGCATTACAGTCAAACGAAAAATCAGGATTTTATTGAAAATATTTTTTATTATATGTTAATTGTACATTCTTAGTCTAACTTAAAGTTTAATAAACAAAGAAAATTTAAAGTCCAGCGGCTTCACTATTTTTGCCTGCTGACTCTTTTGGTTTATTTTTTTTTATATTTTTTTGGCACAATGTTCATTTCTTACACGCTGATGGTATTACCTAGCTTGTACAGCAGCTCGATTATTTTCCATGCATTTTAATTTCTTGCCAGATATTGATATTTCAAGCGTAATATGCCTTCTTCTTCAGTGTCTGTCGGTATTGGAGAAATCTACATATTCAGTGTCGTTCCACACATTTTTTAAACTGGCTAATATAACGGATGGAAAACAAAAAAAACCGCTTAGTGTGCTTACAGCCGTTCAGCCAAACAAATTTATCATAATACTTGCGATTAAAGTTATGGATAGCATTCCTTTTTTTTAGTTAAATCTAACTCTGGTGTCATTTTGCCTGCTCAGATAATTTTTTGGCAAACATTGTCCAAATTTTGGTACTTCATGTAAAATCTTCCTTTAGAAATTCTAAATCTCGAGAAAAAATGCGTAACTTTTAAAAATTTATAATCAAAAATATTTTAGTTTTTAAAATTTTCTATCTGAAGCACTAATATACAAAAATAACACTTAGATTTTACATTAAAGATAGATATTTAGACACGTGGGTACAAGTATTTCTACTGGCAGCTCCCTTGCATTATGAAAACTCAACTATGGGTTTGCTGTGCAGCGTGGCTGTTCACTTGTCAGCACCGTCGTGCACTTATGCTGCATAGCTGCGAGCAAGCATTGACGTCATGCATCGAGCGGCGTTATGGCATCATTTCTCCTAAAATTCATGAAGGCAGGCATGCCTTTGGCTGATATAAAATAGTACTACATCTTGCAAATACTGTTGTAGCTGAGAGCAGTTGGTCGTAGTATATTGATACGATATTCATTTGAAGGTGTGCGTAAGGTAAAGGCATTGACGCTGCATGCCTTTCAATGCTCATATTTGGGTATTTTTTGTACTTATTTTACTGGACTATGCTTGCAAAATCGGAAATGAGGAAATTGGAGCATGAAATATAGGTAGTTTCCCAGATGCGTGTAATTCATTTCAATTTATTTTTCAATTTTAAACCATTTTTTTTCAATTGGATTGTAGATTGATATATATTAGTAAAATGAATATAAAGAAACAGATAAGCAACACAGCAGGGTAGACAGTGCTTTTGTGCCTATATGAAATGCACGCCCCTGGGTAGAGCTAAGGCTAGGGATGTTCACTGCGAGTGCTTTTTAGAGGGAGCAGAGAATGCAGAAAACATAACTTGTGCCATTTTCGCCATATAATTTTTTCGTCATAATTTGGAAATGTGTCTGCATATTCAAGAATAGATGGTTCATGCATCCCGCATTTGAAACCTGGTAAAAATGTGGTTAGGGCGGAGATGGTTTATGTGTTTCAAGACTACTAGGACCCTGTTTTGGCTTAGCCTCAAAGATAGAAGCAATTGCTCGCTCCTTAGCGACCTTCGCCAATAATTTTCTTATAGTTTATAGATGCTAAGAGCATCCTCTATAATTGACAGGATGTTGCCTGCCACAGTTTATGCACTTAGATTTCTCCTATTTTTGAGTGTGGTCAGCATTTATTCGAAAAGAACATCCCTGTGTCGTTTATTACACAATATGTATTTTTTCCATCCTACTAAAGGCTGGTACTGAGTTAATAGTGAAGCTAAATTTTGACATGTCTCCATTATCTGGTCATTTTTTCGAGCGAACATTTTGTCAATGGAGCTCTGTTCATTTCTAGGGGATAAGATGTCAAGAATATCAATTTTCGATCGATTTGGTTATTGAGAAGGCATTTGCATAATTCATTTTTCAAATGCAAACCTCAAATGCCACTTTTTAGTTCCAAAGAATGAACTGTACATACTAAATTGGCGTGAAATGATTGGAGACATGTATTAATGCCATCTGAACTTTCAAAGCCAAAGCAACTTCCAAGCAATTTTTCACGCTAAGAAGTGAGTACAACTCTTTCTTAATTTCATGCTAAATTTTTGCCGAAACAAATTTCACGTGAAACCGAAAACAATACTTAGCTTAACACGGCGTACTATTGACGTACTATATCAGAAGCAAGGATCAGGGAAGATTGATAAAAATACGGCAAGCATTGATATTTGTAGCTTTTCAATTAAGGTGCATTGTTTAATTTTATCTAAATCTTACTAAATGTTTTGTTAAATATGGTCAGGCTGCTTTGATTTGGTCACTTGGCTATCCATATTACAAAGATTTATATTTTTAATTTTCGGTACATTCGAAATAGTTAAATTTTCGGGTTAATTTTCTTTCTGAAAATAAATATTCACTTTAAGCTTTTAAATGCAGCATTACGAAATATTTAATAGTTTCATAATTTTCCCGAAATTCCGGATGAAGCTAATGTGCAAGCAATGCGAGTCTAAGATAATTTTCGCGAATAGAAAGATATCTACCTACCTATGAAATAATTACAACGAACAGTGCCATAATCGAGCCGAGAGCAATATGTACTGCCCTGACGCATAAACGTTCTATCTACATTTTAGCGCTTTCGAAATATTCAATGATTTGTGTTTTGATTTGTACTGGAGATATATGGATAGTGCATTTTTCAATATTGATTTTAACCTACTTCCACAAAAGATAGATTTTTCACATTTTGCAGAATGATGTACTAGAGTATGTAATTTTCGAGTCCGATATTAACTCAAAAATGACAAAAATATAGATAGAACGTTTACGCGAATCAGGCCAGAATAGCAGCGATTTATTTATTTTTCGGTGTTGGACGGTTTTATTTACGCCTTAGTAAAAACGTGATACGCCACCTCTATGCTTAATGTGATTTTTTATGAAGATTTCTATTGAAGAGATTCATTTTGATGCGCCTGTGGTATTATAATTTACTTAATGGAAATTGTTTTTTCCTTCTAGATTTCAAGAACACTTCGAGCTTGAAGCAGATGGGCTTTTAGAATTCAATTAAAAGTGGAATGTTTCACGTTACTGCGTGCGGGCTGTGATAGCAAGTGTAGCGTGTTGAGAAAAACTTTTAGATGTGTTCTTACATTCTTATTATTTTAGTTACAGAAAAATCTTTGGCATTCTGGCATGTGAAGTTACTAACAGAAATCATGAGCTCATTTTGGTACAAGTTGTATTTTCGGAAGAGTGTATGCGATTTTCGAAAAATAAATCTGACTGCTGTTACTCTGTGAATAAATTAAAATTTTCTGTAAATTATGATTTCAAGCTTGTGTAAATTATAATTTGTTTGATAAAGTTATGCATTGAAGCTTCGTTATGTAAATTCAACCAAAATTTTTTCCACATAAGTGAACCTGTGTTTCGTTCCATAATCATAAGTGTTCGATTTAACAATACACCCAAGAAGCTTTACAATAGAAGCACAAACGTCACAAGACAATGTGCATATGAGAATGACTTTGACTTCCTTAGAAATAAAGTTACCTGTGCAAAAATTGTAGCCGCGAAAGATTGACGAAATATAATTTGCGGTAACAATAAAAAAATGGAAAATATTTAGTTTTTTTTAACACAAAAAAAAACCTTTGAGGAAGAAAAGGATCCGTCTCACTGACTCCTTTTGATCTCTAGTTAGTTTTTCATAGAGCTTTTGTACGTCCAATTGCCGTTTGCTAAGCGATCACAGTTGCAAATTGTTTATTGAAAAAAAATCACGTCCGATGTTTGCATTTCAGCATATGTTGATCAAAGTCCAGAACAAATCATAAAACGGCCCACAGACACGGAGATCTGGTTGCCGACTTGGTTGGAGACTTGCGATATTTACGAACAACCTAGATCCGAGACTAGCCCACAGACTATGAATTCGGTCGCAGATCTTGCATATCTGCAACCAAGTCGACGACCAGATCTCTGTGTCTGTGGGCCGCTTAATGGTATCTGATAATATGATGAGTCACAATCTCCTCGCCCTTAATATTTATTGAAGCATACTTGTAACCATCGCCAAATGCCGTGAAATTTGAATTTAGAAGCAAAAGGCTAAACAATGTGTTCTAACATATTTGCTGCGTGTATGATCAATCCTCTGTATGTAGAATTAAGCCCGAAAAAGTATAAAACTACTTATGAAAAAAAACTTTTGGATTACCAGAATGTGACGTTCCTTCGTTTTATTTCGCAGTTCATTTCGTCGACAATCGATTTTCGTTCCAAAAAGAAAATCTTCGAGTTTTCTTGTCCTTTACACGTGTTGTATGTGCAAATAGCATACATATAGTGTACATATCAGTTTACAAATGCGATGCGTACATATTTACTCGCATATAGGTCATTCTCATCGATAAAAAACGAAATTACCGACTGGATACAAATTCATGAGACATGGGACACACGTGAAAATGTCTAGGCGAATATTGATTTTTGTAGGAAAATCGATTAACTTTAACATCATTCAAATATACTCAAGCATACATGCATACAAAATAGGCAAATTTCATTTCCGCGCCCAAAAATAAGGTTTGCCAAGACTTGACAAATATGCATAGCACAAAAATCGATTAGAAGCCAGATAACATAAAAGTGTAAACGAGGTTTAAATGTTTAATATGACTGAAGGTCTGAAAATCGATTCCAATGACACTGTCTGGCGCGGAAGTAAGCAACAGCTTACTTTTCAAGGACTATATTGCTATGTAGATGTACATGTGTAAGCAAATTCCACCAAACGTTTTTATATCTGATCATATGTATAGCGAAATGCATTAGCATTTTATTATTCGCCCATGGTACGCTCTGGTACAAGAATGGCTTGTATGTGTGTACATACTTTGTGAAAATGCCAAAAATGTATATTTTTGAAATAATAAACGCAATAAAATCATATAAATACGAAACGATAAAAGAAATGTAAAAACTTAAAACCTTGGTCGCAGCTGCTTTGGCAATTTCAAAAATGATAAATGATAAAATCAAAGTTTGATAGCTATGTTTGTTCTTTAAATTTTTAGTGGTGTATGTGAAGGACATAGTTTTCCCGTTCATATGATGTAGCATGTTTTAAGTATACATGACTTTAATACGATTTAGAATCTCATTCTCATAATGAATGGAATCTTAATTATATCAGGTCCCACATTAAGGCATTTTCATTCGCATATGTCACTTTGCAAGTTAATTTTCTCAGCTAATTGAGGTAGTTTCATTATATTTTTCTTTATCACTCTCTGTTTGTGCCTCGTTTTTGCCAAGCTTCTTCAATAACATTCAGCATATTTGCTACATCTATCTTGATTAAAGATTCTTAATTTTCTGGCTTGATTTTAATTCAAATATCTTCTGAATATCTTCTGCATTATTTCCAATAAATAATGGATCATTTCCAAAAATTCATCTTTTACGTACATACATATATGTGGACGAATATCATCACTTTCTGTAGGAAAGTTCTTTTCCTTATTTTAAGTCAATCAACTTCGAAGCAGACTGTGTTTTCTGTTTGAAAGACAGGAAATGTGATTGTATTCTTGGTGCTAAAAACTTATAAGTGGTCGTACATATGCACACATATGTTTTGAAAATATTAATTTGCTTATACGACAATATGATATCATGCATTTTTGCTGCTTTTTAGCACTTGTCCGTGATAGACATTATCTGAAAGTGCCTATGGAGATTGGCATGATAACAAGCTCTTAATCTCAACGTATACTGAGAACAATCAGTCAAGCCAAAGGATCTGTGCCGTCGAGTCCCTACAATTCTTCATAGTCTGATTGGCATAATGTATTCACTACGCAGACAGTGCCACGGTTAAAGTTTTTGCTAACTTACCAGCAAATGACTTCGAGGAATGCAACATTGTATTTGCTTGCAAAAAATATATCTAAATAAAAGCTTACAATATGCTGTTTCGTAAAACTCCTAAGATCAACTACACAAATAAATAAAAATACGATAATGGATCTTCAAGTACAAAGAACAAAGTGTTTTCGATGTGGTTATATGATGCCTCTTCTCGTATTCAGAAACCTGGTTTGGAACGAGAGAAGAAAGCTGATATTCTATTTTCCTGCTTATTTCATTTGCTTTACTTTTTCCATTATGTACAGGAGAGTTTTGTAGCGGCGCTGGTGAGCTGTCGAAAAGTTTCGTGACAAGTATTTACTGTGTGAGATATTGGGATGGTTTCGGATTGCAATGAAAAGCATGTTTGTTGTGCCTGGATTTCGAGAATCAGCTGGTCTGGGGAGGTTGGGGTGGTAAAGTATAGCAAATATTGTTCAGATCTCTATAAAAAAAAACTTTTCAAATAAAGGTTTTGTGTGGCAAATGGACAGGAGCATCAGTCAATGTCAAAAGAAGTATGAGGTTTTTTTTTAGTTCGTTTTTAGTTTTTTTAATTTTTTTTTTAGTTTTTTTAGTTTTTTTTAGTTTAAGTGCGACGTGTATATACTATTTGAGTTGGCTAACGAAAAAAAATTTAGTTTGGACGAACAATGCACATGAAAATTTTGAATGAGAAAAAAATAATTCATTGTATGCACAACAGTTTAATGTAACTAATACTGTAGTTGCTGTGCTTTAATGCAAATTTGCGAAATGAAAGCAAGAAATACTAGCTTTTAATACATTGCCTTGAGCTCCTTTTTTGTGCACATAACAAGGGAAATTTGTGTTTGCTGCTGTGCAAGAATCAATCTCTCAAAGTTCACAAATTTTGCAACAGTATCAAAATTTCATATTTTTTTGTGTCTAGTGCATTGTTGTTGGCTTCCTGGTCTTCTCTTAAACCCGTCAAAGAGGCAAGAAATAATGCTGTCTTGTGACCCTGAGCAAGATTATCGAAATTCACAGCAAAATCTTAGCCAGACTGCACAATGCTTTCAATTCTGTATATTTTTAGCCTTACATGATAGTGTATTTCAGCTTTCTCTTCCAATCTTGGAAACGAAATTTACATAATTATGCGTATATGGAAGTAGTTTGTGTTAACAGTGAAGTTTATAGATGAAATTTATCCTAGGATGACAACAAATATAACTTAAGGCTAAAATACATTATCACAAACTTTTTTCGTCAATAAATATTTATTATTTTTTTGCGTCCAATGTGCGTTTAAATAAATGCAATAACCAATAAGCTCATCTGTGGAGCTGACGATTTATTTTACAGATGCTCTACTGACAATGAAGCAAATGTTTCACATTTTGTGGTTTTCCAATGAGATAAATACAGAAAAGGCATGATTCAGGGTTGTTATTTCAATAAAAGAGGTACACTTTTAGCCAGTAAAATTTTTAGCACCCTAGTGCAGTGAAGATACCAGCACTTCAAAACACATTACTAACAAAATTTTCAAAATTATCAGTCGGTTTAGTTTGAAAAAAAAATTCAAGGTTCAAAGAGTTAAAACAAATTTTCTAATTTATTTTGGAACGAAACTTTTAAAAGAATGAGTTGATGGCGATTTTTTTGGGGGAGCAATATTTCAATGAAAAAAGGAGAACCAGTAGACAAAGCCATGGAAAATCAATTGTATAAGTTTTTACTCTTACAGTATCAGAAGAAAAGCTAGGTTTTCTGAGTCGTCTATTGCGAGTCGTTTCGATATAATGCTTCCAAAATGAAACTTTGTTATATCGTAGGCCATGTTTGTTGTTCCAAATTAGAACGCTCACATTGAACATTCAGCTTATTAAAAAAATATTCTAGGATATTGCAGTAAGATTATTCTGAGATGAAACTGCAGCATATGCTTTTGTTGAATTGTTTTGACGGCGGGATATATACAGCAAGAAAATCAAGCTTATATCAAGCTTATAAATATCAGGGTAACATTTTCAACAAAAGAAGCTTATTTAAGAGACTTCAGAGCTGAGTCCTTTTTTAGAAAAATATTACAAAATCTATAAGTTTCATCAAACCAAAAGAAAGGACGCTAAGAAACATCTGATTGTTATCCCATTCTTACCCGGATAACCATGCAGAATAATCACACTTCAGTATTATTGGACAAAACTTACAAAAAAAAAAGAAATCATAAAACTGTTTGCGAAGAGATAATAGTAATGGTTTTTAGTAAGCTTCTGTGTTGTATAATCTGGGAGATTTGCATTTTCTTTTATGACAGCATCAATTATATAATTTATGACTTAATTGAAATGCATCAAATAGTTAGAACAATCTTTATTCCATCAGTATAATAAATAAGTTATAGCTGTCAAAGTAAATTAAACACATGTGTAAAATAATAAATATTAACTATTAAAAATACCCCAATCTGTATCACTAAATTAATTTATTTATTTGAAATAGAAAGCCAACATGGTATGTAATCCACAGAATATTAGCTAGTTACATTATAATTTTTTTGTTATTTAGGTATCATAATTAGAAGCTAGCACAGCCTGCATCATTAGACAAGTAAGTAAGCATTAGAGATTAATCAAGCAATTAGATGACAGAAGTATATGGTGAAGACAGAAATTAAAAAATACAGTGTGTTGGGAAACTACAGACTTCAGTTATTATAAGGGCCTAGAAACAGGCGGTAGAAACACAGAATTAAAAAAAAAGAGTTCTAAATAGGAGAACAATATTTGAAGAAACCGTGGACCAGTGACTTGTTCAAAGCATTTTTTTTTTGGTTATATTCGAGATTAGAAATACTCTTGATCACGAAAAGCTTTTACCCGAAGCACTTGCTTTTACATTGTCTATATGTTCACGAAGTTGTAGCCTACTATCTAAGATTACTTATAAGTCATTGATTTTGTGTACTATTTTAAAAAAATTATTTTTTTAAATTTATTATTATATTATTATAAAAATTATAAAAATTATAAAAAAATTATAAAAATTTATTATAAAAATTATTTTTTAATTTTTTTAAAATTATTAAAACATTAGAAGCAAGACTTCTACTAAATACCATTTGATAATACTTTTTAATATTAAGCTCCATTTTGACTTTTGCACCAAATGTCCAGCCCGTCGAGGTGATCATAAAGCTTTCAATCATCAGAGTGAACCTTTTTACACGATATCCCAAATCGGTATTTCGAGTATACCCGACTTTTATACTACATACCCGATTTGGAGTATTTCCGATTTGCTGAGCTTGCGCTAAATATGATCATGTTTGTGTGTATACGATAGTTTTGCGTAGAAGGAGCTTTTCAATATGTCGGCTTCTGACGATCGCTGTTCACTTAGTGTGATCGTGTACATGCAAAGAGATTTCCAATATGGTTGCTTCTGATGAACGCTATTCGCTTCGTGTAAGCGATTGTACATGTAAGGAGAAGCTGACGCCGCCATATTGAAAGCAAATCCCAATCCATATGTGTGTAAGCCAAACAAATTTGTATGGTTACACAAAAGCAGGATTTTAAACCGGCCTTAATCCGAATCTCGTGTCACCATACAATTTTATCCGGTACACACATATAGCAACATTAAGCATAAAACCGATATTTGCAAATAAAGAATGAAGAAGAAGAAATTCCGTGCACGTATACTGTCTGCGCACACACAAATGTAAATTGGCCGCAAGCTCACAAAATTGGGTATACTTTAAATCTCAATTGGGGATCTCGTGTACAAAGGCTCAGTGCAAGATCCAAACCACACGAGCGGAGCTATCACCGCGTTTTTCCGCCAAGCTTGTGGGCTTGAAAATAGAACACATGAGTTCGTATGCAGTAAACTACGCGTGTTTTGTTTCATACAAACCCATATGTTATCAAAAGAACGGCGGAAAAACGCAGCTATAGCTTCACTCGTGTAGTTTGGCTCTAAAGGCAAAAGTTGCTGTTTCCGAAGCAAGAAGTAATGTTATTTATGAAGATACTAAAAAGTACACGACCCAGAATGGCAGGAATTTGATATATTTTTGAAATTTTACTCTTTGCTATTCGACAATAGGTGTGTTTTTTTATGCATCCGGAGTAGTGCAAGATAACGATTTGCTCGCGAAACAACAACAACATCTAAAGTACGAACACTTGTCAATTCAGTGGACTTCGTACTCGTGGGCTCTGTGGAACGTATTTCGATAAGTCATGTCAACTGGAATAGTTATAATTTTCAAAAATGTCCATGTCACCCTGGTAATCAGGATAAATAGTCTTACATTTGAAAACGGCGTTGGTTATATGTCAATTCAAATTTTGAAATGACAACTGTCTAATAGAAATAAACTTGCATGCTGCTCTTGATCGTTTTTTTATGGATGCAGGATACCTCCTCCACTCTGGATGAATAAAAACGCAGCTAATACTATGCCTTATAAGCAGAATATTATTCTTTTGTATAAAAATTAAATTTCAATCCCGTGATTAGCAAAGGCGGTTGGGAGCCCTGTCCGTATAAAGTTCACGTCTGATAAAAGTAGTTGGCCATAATTATTAGAGTTGGTTCGTACTCGCATTTTCACATACTAGGTATTCCTAGTACGAGTACAAAAAAATACCTGTTCCAAATACCTGTTCCAAAAATACTAGCTAGTATTTTTTGAAGTATGTACTCGTACATATATATGACTACATACAAGTACATACGATTTGCAGTGGTGTAACAAAACGGTGTTGTATGCCCTCCCCCACCCACCAGACACAAAGTTCCCAGGCTAGAATGGTGATGGTGCAGATGACCATGAAAGGATACTGAGTTATTAGTCCGTGCAGCTTGTCCGTAACTTTTCAATGGTCGGTCACTTATTTGGAAAGTCTTTCTCCAATCTAGGAGCCATCTAAGGGAAATCAATCGATTTAATTTGATTTTCATTTTAATATTTGCATAAAAAACCTCCTGTATTCTTTCAAATTACCAATGTCGAAACATTTAGTAAGATAGGACCAACTAATCCTGTTCTCATCTATATGACTTTTCATCAAGCGATTTCTGATACCAAACTTTTCCTGGCTAATCTAACACTGTCGGTTTTCCACTTCGCCTCACTGAAGCATGAAGTTTATCGAAAATTTTATGAAGAAATGTTTAAAAAAAAATTTCGTCTATTAAACATACACCCACTACAGGGCCAACCTCTTCGGTAAGGCTGGATATGGGTCACAACCCCGGTAGGGTTGGAGTGCAGTTGCGAGGAGGACTTCAGCACAGCCGGAGAAGCCAACTGTGGAGCCAAAAAGGATCTGAACAGTTACTTTCAGTTTTTGCGGACGGTTTTCCGGCAGATTTCATTTTGCCGTATCTTAGAAACTAAGCCGCTTTTTCGCGGATTTGTATGGAAATTTCGCCCGAAACAACTCAGGAAGGTCCCTGAATTCATGCTGAACAAAAAAAAAATTTGGAAAAAATGGACGTTTTTGCCCAAATGTGTCTATCAAAATTTTTTTCGCCCTTAATATATTACTATTATATACCCCGACCACTTTCAATCATCGAAACCTCCGTCAAGGCAGTTTTTGGCAAACTATGGCCAAAAAACCCCTTACTCCCCTACAAAACCGAAATTTTTGTATCACAGCAACAGGTCTTGGCCCGTTATGTCCAAAACCACTCTAACCTAAAATTGGCCGATTTCAGCTACTTTTGCCCTAAAAACTTTTTGAATAATTGAATAAAATACTTGCCCAATTTGTCCCATCAACATTTTTTTCGCCCTTAAAATATCACTAACATACTCCCCGATCACTTTCAATCATAGAAAGCGCTGTAAAGGCAGTTTTTGACAAATGATGGCCAAAAAACCCCTTCCTCCCTTACAAAACCGAAATTTTTGTATCACAGCAATAGGTCTTGGCCAGTTATGCCCCAAACCACTCTAACCCAAAATTGGCCGATTTTTCCCGATTTTAGCTACTTTTGCCCTAAAACCTTTTTGAATAATTGAATAAAATACTTTCCCAATTTCTCCTATCAAAAATTTTTTCGTCCTTAAAATATCACTAATATACTTCCCGACCACTTTCAATCATCGAAAGCGCTGTAAAGGCAGTTTTTGCCAAACTATGGCCAAAAAACCCCTTTCTCCCTTACAAAACCTAAATTTTTGTATCACAGCAATAGGACTTGGCCAGTTATGCCCCAAACCACTCTAACCCAAAATTGGCCGATTTTGCCCGATTTCAGCTACTTTTGCCCTAAAACCTTTTTGAATAATTGAATAAAATACTTTCCCAATTTCTCCTATCAAAAATTTTTTCGTCCTTAAAATATCACTAACATACTTCCCGACCACTTTAAAAAAAAACCCTTACTCCCCTACAAAACGTAAATTTTTGTAACACAGCAATAGGTCTTGGCCCGTTATGTCCCAAACAACTCTAACTCAAACTTGGCCGATTTTGTCCGATTTCAGCTACTTTTGCCCTAAAAACCTAAACCTAAAGTCCCAAAATACTCGCAAGCACGAAAATATGCGATACGAAAATACTTGCAAGTTCCAAAATACTCGATACGAGTATATACTCGTATAGTTCCAAAATACTTGCAAGTATTTAAAAATACCTGTTCCAAAAATACTTGCAAGTATTTAAAAATACCTGTTTCAAAAATACCTGTTCCAAAAATACTTGCAAGTATTTTGGAACGATACGTTATTTTCGTATTCGAATATTTTGGAACGATACGTTATTTTCGTATTCGAGTATTTTGGAACGATACGTTATTTTCGTATTCGAATATTTTGGAACGATATGAGTATATACTCGTATCGAGTATTTTCGTACTTGCAAGTATTTTCGTCTCGCGTACGAGATACTCGTGAGTATGAAAGCACTTGCAAGTATGAAATACGAGTTTACACGTATATTAATATTAGGATACTATTACGTCTGTTTGATTGAAATGAATTAAATGGACGATATTCATTGTGTAAATTGTTGATTACATGTATAGTCCACAAAAATACTCGTACCTAGTATTTTTGAATTTCGTACTAGGTACTGGCTGTTCCAAAAAAATACCTGTTCCATATACCTGTTCCAGTATATACGCCTCATCTCTAATAATTCCTTCCCCAGAATTTTAGCTGCGTGAATATCATTAAACATATAAACTAAATTAAGTTTCGATTAAAAAAGTAAGTACTTTCAAATCTGTACTAATTTTCAACTGCTATTCATAGCTGGAGTATAAAAGGACTTATGGTAATTTTGTACTTTTGCTCAGATCTAAATAGTGTAAAGGCCTTAGTATTGATACTAAGTGAAACTAACCTCACATTGTACAGCCAATTTATCGCAGATTTGATTTATTTAAACTATGCATTGAATTTTTCTCTGGCAGTCGCAAAGGTCTATATAATACGGTAATCAACGTTTACCATTCGGTAAACGATTCCTATTCCTACGACAAAGTGAACATACCGCCCAAAACTCCATTTAATAGCTATGAACATTCTTTTATTCCAAATACGATGAATAGTAAATACTAAATGTATTCAAAACACATATCATATTGAAAATTCCAATTCCAGATCTACTTATTGAGATCATTCTTGTCATTGGTTGTTTTCATGCAATCGGAATAAAATATTTACTCATAGATCTCGACCATCATAGGACAGGTTTATTCACACTTCATATCCAATCGAATCGTGTGGCGTCCATTTATAATCCATATTAGTTTCATGTTTCATATATGGCTTGGATAAGCTGAATTCTCTGCTTCAATGTCAAATATTGTATCATAAACCTGCATAACCAATTCTTTTGAATGTAGTTAAACCACCAAAGCTTCAAGTGCAGAAAACGATCCCGCAGAATACGCTTGCTGTGAATATTTTCGATTGCGCTAGCTCGGCAAGCTTTGCCACCAAATTCAATGTGAATGCAATCATCACCACATCCGTTTGAAACACGCAAACAATAGAATTCGAACGCTTATGTCCTCGATGGTTTCGAAAGACAGTATTTGCACGAAACCAACAAAACATAAAATCTGATGAATTGACTATACTGCACGTACTCGATGAAAATGAGTTTTGCAAGTGGTTCATTGGAAGATGATAAAAAGCTGTTAAAGCTGCTGATAGCTGCATAGTTTTTTGATTTCGTTCAATTTCCCAACGGTAAATCGTTAATTTCGGATGCGATGCAAATCAAATTTGTTTCTATCTTCAGTTTTAATTATTTTTGATGGAATTTTGTGGAAGTGATTACATGTTACTCTTCAGTGATTCCAAGAAATAAAGAAGTTTTTCCTGTACTTAATTTTTTCTTTCCAATTCTATAAGCATTTATTTACCACGGCTGGGAATATAAAATATTGCTACTGCGTCTGCAGAATCTCATTTTAAGCCTTGCGGGTTTCTTTTCCTGCTCTCTAATAAATTACTGTTGATTTCGCTTTTTGAATTTTCGGGTCTCATTAGGCTTCGCTCTGTTCTTAGGTTGTCTGTCAGCCATCATGGTGGTATCAAAATAAACATACATATTGCTATCAGCTGGGAATCATATTATGACCTTTTGGGTAAATAAGATATTTTTGTTAACGAAAACGTCGAGGAAAATATGCCTCGCATTCTACTCCGCAGAGAATGAACGCAACCACACGAAACCCATTTTCACATGAACGGAACTTTTATTCTACTTTCAACATAATGCGGATTTATCCGGCAGTTAATATATAGAAAGTGTGCCAAAAGGCCTTATACTATCGTATAAATTTTGCGTATTTTGAAATTCAAATTGGCACATGTAGGAAGGACAAGGAAATATGCAGCTGAGAGTTTCGTAATGAAGTAAGTTGATTATAGTTTAAATGGTGGTAGGCTTTAACACAACGTAAGTAAGATATTATTTATACTGGGTGGGTCAAATAATGTTGGGGCTATTTTATTCGTCCAACTCACTGTATGATAAGAATAATATCATTTACTAACGAAATTTTGGCTTGCTTGCGATATTCGAATTGAAGCAGATGTTGAAGTTAAAACAAGTGGACAAAGGAAGTTATGATAAAACTATCTTAGACGTTTCGAAAAATAACCGGAAACTTAAAGCTTGACTTTGAAATTTAAAGCTTGACTTTGAAGATAAGAATTTGATATTCATGGTGCGTATAAACTGGAAACGAAAATTATGAGAGCCAAATTTTTAACTCTTATAAATTAGGCGTGTTTTTTCATGGTTGTCTTCTTCAACATGCACTTTGATTCTATCGATAATTAATGCTTATTACCTGGTAATTAAAGCTTATTACAGTTGAAGTTCTATGGCTCATCTATTTCAATTTCATTTAAGACAGCGTTTGTCCCCATAGCATTGACATCTGAGACACTGAGGAAATATTCTTTTGAAAACGCTTTATAATTTTGATCAGCTACTTGTTTGGAAGCTATTAAATTTTGGAAAACATGTTTTATATAAAATAAACTCAGTGGATTAGATCGGATTTTGGATCTTAAACCCAATAGAAAATTATGCAATAATTATTACCAGTGTAAAAGTATTCACTCATTTTTTTATTTAGTTTATCCAGCAAGAGTTGTTCAATAAATTTTCCTGAAAAAAAGGTGAAATATGTATATGATATTACTATGATCATGTTGAGAGATGCGATTAATTTTAGGATGTAAAGCATATAATAAACAAGTTTTAAGCGTTTTTGAGGGCAGAAAAGCACAAATGTTTAGAGATATAAAGTGTAGACATCGATTTTGCGTGTTGCCAAAAGAATTGAAACCAGCGATAAAATTAAATATAAACTAGAGCCGCAGTGTATTACTTTCTTTTGATGATAAGCATTGGTGTTTATAACATCTCCTCATACCATATTTAACTGTTTGTGAAATAATTTGGATACGACGACTTAAAACATTAAGAGAGAAACATTTTATATCAAAAGAAATTGCAAACAAAAACTAAGTCCTATGTGAAAAAAATTAGCGAATTTTATGAATTTTTGTCCTTCGGCAGGATAGTACGCTTTTGAGGAAACACTTGAAATTTCAACTTTGAATATCTCTAACATGAATTAAGGATGGGAGTTCGCTTTATTGCCCACAAAGTATTGGTCGTAGTAGAAATTTACGTACCTATATCATGTCGTTGGGATCCGCCAGGCTGCCGGTAAATAGTGCCAGATAATTAATTGTTACCATTTCTTTAGTCATTTTTATTTATTTTCGTTACTGAAATAAGCTTTTCGTATAATAACATTTTCTTATTTTTTATGCAAACTTTCTGATTTTTCACGTATTTTTTTTGTATATTAATTATAAGCCCCTTTGCTAATGGAATTTATGAAACTGGTAGAAAGAAATACGCAAGTGATGCCATACTGTCTACAACAGCATGAGAGTGACATATGTGACAACGTCACATTAGAGGCTGAATCCAATAGAGAGGAAAAGAACAAATAAGGACAAGACGGCAATCTATCGAAGACGAGCAAGATGAGAAATCGTAGCCAAAGTAAAGAAGGCCAGGACATCGGTGATGGGTCGTGAAATGGATAGATCTCTTGATGCACCTGAAACCCGAGGACGACACCTGCTAAAAGTATATTTGCCATCAGTGGAAGATCGGCTTATAGCACTCCCTGAAGCTTGGTCGTTATTATTTCTTGAATTCAAGCTCGAAAGTATTGTTCAGCACACAAATGAAGTAATTGGAAAAAAATGAGTCTTCTTCATACCACGAAACTACGGACATAGTTGGGGGGGAAAGCTCTTTTCGGATTAACATATTTTGCTTATGTGTAAGAAAACAATGATGAAAATACAGAAAATCTGTCGAGTCCTCGTGCATAACTTGTACAGGGCTGCCATCGGCGAAAATAGATTCTAGTATATTTTGGCATGCATCCGGTTTGATGACAAAGCAACGGGAAAGGAACTCAAAATACAACACGGTTTAGCATACAACAAAAAAGTTTGAAATGCATTCATCGAAAATTGTACACCTCATAAGCAGCATCTTGGCTATCGTGGCCGTTTTAGTTCCCAAGCATATATCACCAGTAATGCCTAGTACTATACTCTTCGCAAAACGAATTCAACGGTCAAATCCCATACAAAAAGAGCTTTTCAATTCGTCAGTAAAGCTCTTTTTGTATGGGATTTGACCGTTGAATTCGCCGAATCATGCAACTGCAGGATTTCTACTCAACGTTTGCAGAGCCATTAGATACATGCTGACTGTAAACAACTGCCTATGAGGACAAATGTACCGAATAAGTGTTGCACAGGATGACCTCTGTCCATCTTGTTTAGAAGGGGCTGACTCTGCGGAGCATTTCCTCTATGAACGTCATGTGGCACAAATGCAGAAGGTAGCTTCTTTTCCCCTATCGCTGATCATAGATTTCGTTAAGAAATCTGAGAAACTCTGGTGGGTACAATGGGTCTTTTATTCTGAGTGCCTAGAGGTGCCAGGCACCTCTCCCGCAACCAAATTTAAGCCTGTGTTTAAGAGTAGTTTAATTTATACTGTTTTTAAATTTCATTTAACTTAATTTCGTTTGTCATATTATCCCATAGAAATCCAGTGCTAAATAAACTTTGCTGAACTTGAGCTGTCTTTAAAAAGTATCTTTGTTTCAGTTTGATCTTTCAATCTCTTCTTTCATTCAGAACCTTCTGATAATGCGTCTTCTTTTAATAATAAACCGATCAATAATTTGCCTCCATGTAGTCACAAATATCTGAGCATCTTCTGTGCATTGACAACAAAAACATTATTTTGATAATTATGACCTTATTATCCACATCCTTCAGAACAACTCCGTTTCGCAATTAAATCCAGAAAATCTATGTGGAACGTTGCTGAATTATATCCATATACATTCACTTAGAACTTCCTGCAACAATTTCTTTCATAAAATACAATCAAGGTGAAACCAAAATATCATACCATTAGGTGAATATCTTTTCATTAACACCGAATATACATATTTCCTATAGGCATAGATACATGTATACCAAACAATGTAACAATCTGCCACACGCATATACTACATATATGCCTACTAAACTGATTCTTAAACGATAATTCCGACGATAATCGGCTACAGTGTATGTGAGATAAATATCTATTTGGGATATCTGTGACATTCCTCCACATGGATAGCAGATCTATATGAAAGAATTATCAAGCAGAAAACGCAGGGCAAATGACTGTTATACTACGATATATTCAAGTTGATATTGAAATATATTTAATTACTCCTACCCAAAAGTGAATGCGACGAATCTATGGCTTCTCGATTAATAGATGACTTTGTATTTCAGACAATTTAATTTGCTTTATGACTTTCATGTTACTATAGAAGAGCACGTGTCGTAATTATTTCTGAAACTACATTTTGATATGAGGAATGCGTGTAATTAAGTACGACAAATTAAAGCGGTTTTGTTGCGTTTTAGTATGAAGTAAAGAAGTAATTACCATTACTTCTCAATATCTTTTTTATCACGTTGATTCGGATATTAAATTGGATGTACCTTAGCGAAAAAATGAAACAATCAAAGCAGGAGAATGATAATTCATTGTCATTTGGTGATTTTTTGGCAGCTATAGCATCAAAAATGTGATGATTAGTGGAATTCGTTGTGCGTGGAGAAACTTATGCGGCCACGGTTTTTTAGGGTTTCTGTCTTTTCTTTTTGTGGTTTTATCAAAGATTATTGGGACTTTGTGAAGTAGTTGAAGTGATTATATAGTCGATCAATTCTACAACCTGTCAATCAGTTCAACAAATATTTAGATAATTCTTATCCGAAGTTTATTGGCTTTCAAAAATAAACAGATTCAGTGTTTTACATTAGTAAAGAAGTAAAGTTAAGACGAAGTAAGAAAGGATGCCCTTTTGTAATATATCGTTGCTGATTTCTAAAAGACTCGATAAGGATACAAATGACCGAACCTGATTTTTCACATTTCCAATTATCAGTGTTGCCAACCTCGGCAGTTTGGCTGAAATATCGTGCATCCTCATGACCGAGCGAATTTTTTCCTTCGCTACGCGATCATTGGCTACTAAACAATGGGACAATTGAACAAAGCTCGTAATCTAAAAGCGGTTCTATCAACTTTTCCCGATGAGCAAAATCCGCTGTAGCAAGACGACGCTTGGTGTAACCGAGATATATAGAAGCTCAGAAAAGATGCCAGAAAGTTCCTCAATCGAGTTTGTAAGAGTTAACCACAGGTTGATTGGCTCGTCAGCAGAATATCACAAAAAACTTCGTAGAGGACTTCCAAGAAGAAATCATGCAAATCTTTCTGTGAGGGACTGAAAGATGCAAGAGAGAACTAGAGGCCGTACATGGTTCCGGAAAAGGACGAATCAGCTAAGCTGGATTCTCTTAAATACACAGATTGTAAGCTCACTAAGCCCAAAAAGAAGTCTCCACTGACTTTACTTGACAATCTTTTTCCGGTGAATATATAAAAATTATTTATATGAAATTCAATTATAAGATTGTACCTTAAACCGGTTCTTTATCTATTAAAGAGGGAACATAATTGTGTGATAGTTACATTTACCAAACAATCATTTCGAATCAAATGAGCCATCAAAACTCAGCATAACATAAATTACAACCTGTACACACACGTGCTCGTAAATAAAAAATAACATCCGAAATGCGAAATAAATGTCCACTTGTTTGCTGGTTTCAATAGAAATTCCATGCCTAATCGTCATGTGAAATACCAGAATGTCCGTAAGTATAACGTAACAAAAGTATTTCTGCGTTCATGAGTGTATTATGGAATGTAATTGTTCCGTTATAAGCATCTATTCAATAAAATCTTACCATAAGGTCAGTTCATAGTGCGTGCTGTCGTTGCCTACTTCAGTTATATCTTTCATGTTTAATCTGACTGTAATTATGTTTGGATGTCACCTCAACAAAGTAGCAATCTCCGAGCATTACGGACTACGTAGGTTTCATAGTTGCTTCAAGTGCTTGTCGTCCTTTATGCTTTCTTGTGCTTTTCCGATTTCGTTCCGTTCAGGTGAGATAAGCTTGTTATTATGGAAAATATGCAATAATGGGTTCCACCCTGAAAGCTTTTACTCGACATTTTGTCAGATAATTATATTTGACCATCTGAAACAATAAGGCTATGTCTTTGGCATCTGGTGAGATGATATGAAATTAAGATTATGGAGTTTGATTACTAATTGATTTGCTTGTTCTTTAGAGCAAATGCAAGGGATATTATTTTTAATGGTCGGTCCGCTTTTAAACAGAGTGAGATAAAATCGTTGCTGAACAGATTATCACTGTATGTATACGAACATTAAATATTTCAATGATGGCGTTCCAAAGATAACTTTTCATTTTAACTAAAAATGCTCAAAGTATCTGCATTTCATTGCATGGAAATCATGGAGGAGTCAATTAGATAGCTTACTTATCATCTTTTTTTGCAGTTGAGTGGAAATTACACGGCAGCCAGTTCCGTTGGAATTTAATATGGTCTGAAAATAATTCAGAAATTGAAGCTTATCGAAAATATAACATAAAATATGTTCCTTGAATATCATAGATGTCTTTATGAAAAGCTTCTTAGCTAAACAGAATAGTCAAGAATATATTGAAGACCTATTTTCCTTGGCAACGATTTGCCGTTGTATCCGTTTTATAAGCAGTAACAAGAAATTTGTCGCTCCAGCTTTGCCAGATTCGCAGGCTTTTGGCTGTTTCATGTCGCGTATAATAAGAGTTGGATAAGCAGCTGCACACACAGATCAATTTTATTCACGAATAACAGCATTTTTGGGGGGGTTTCGCTCTACCGAAATACCAGCATGTCCATATGAGAAATTCGCTGACACAAGAGACAACATATATCTACATACCTACGTACCACTCTTTTGCAGCACACACCAATGCCCCTATACCTGAACAAAATGATATGAAAAAATGCGATGTAATACAAGGCTTGGAGCTAGGGCTGCCAACTCAATGGATCGAAAATCCGGGAGGAAAACAAAAAAATAAGTGAAAAACAATTTTTTACACAAGGTGTTGCTTGCAATATCTTTTGATTTGCAAGCATAAAGCTATAGAATTCTTTACATGTCTAATTAAAATTTGTGCATACCTGAATTTCTGATTTTACATGTGTTTCATTAAGCCGATTACGATTTTTTGACCACAGTAGATATATAATACCAGTTCTGGCGCATTTAAGAGGAGTAAAAGAAGAGTAAATAAGAGATGCAAAGAGGAGCAATAAGGACATGGTGCCTGCCATTATCGACACGCGCATCCCACGCATGACGTAAGCGATAATCTGGAACTGATAAACAGCCCAGTTGAGCTGATAAACAGCCTAGCTGAACTGATAAACAACCCTGTTGAGCTAATAAATAACCCTGTAGAGCTGACAGCATAGTTGGGCTGATAAATAGGGTAGTTGAACTGATAAACAACCCTGTTAAGCTAAAAGCCCAGTTGAGCTGTTTATTAGTTCAAAGATCATCGCTTAAGCCATGCGCGGGCCGATAATCGAAGACACCAGGTCCTTATTGCTCTTCTTATTTGCTCCCCTTTTGCTCATCTTAAGTGCGCTAGAACTGATATTATATATCTACTGACCACAGTTCGTTTACTACGCTGAAAACACGATCACCGGCAACAATTGCGATGGGGATCGATAGAGCGAATGTAACAAGTTTTTTTATTTCTTTGCCTGATTCTTCTTTACATTTTTCAAAAAAATTAGCCCAACGCAAGTCTTTCCTCTTTGTTTCAATTGCGACAAGGTCATGCACTTCTCGCAGCAAACAGTAATCGTCGTACAATTTATCCTCATTTATCAGCTCATTTAGAGAAGCACTCAGATCTTTTATTTAATCAATTGTACAAATCTATTGCAATTTACGATTTTTAATCATTAATATTGTATTATTTACAAGCATATGAAAGCGAGCATAAAATATAAATAAAAATATAAAAATACCGTGAAGGCAATTTTTGTTAAATTTCCGGGAGAATTTAACTGCATTCCGGGAGCCGGGATATTTTTTAAGTGAACTGTATTTTTCCGGGAGAATCCCGGAATTCCGGGAGAGTTGGCAGCCCTATTTGGAGCTCCCATGAGAGTTCCATATCAATACCATTTTTGACACCATCCGACATTGATTCCGCGGAATGATGACGGCAATGAAACGGGATCAAGTGGTGGATGAATTTTTATCGGATTTTCCAAAAAGATTATGGATTTTCGATGGATGTAGCTGGTATTAGCGTCACGAGAAGTAGCGAGACTACCTATGTATGTATTTCGCATTCGATGTGAAAATGCGTGCGATGTGCGATAAATAAGGGCAGTGGAAGTGGAAGTTTAATTTTCTTTTTTCATTGGTGCAAAGGTGCTGTTCGCTATTTATAGGTGCCAAGTGGAGAGATTTGAATTCGTATTAGGAATTGTTTTATTTGTTGCTCAGGCTGTGGGCTTTCAACGTGATACAGGTACATCATTGGTATTCGATTGTGTGAATAGTACTTGGATTACATTTTTTGCTTGTTGCTTTACCAGGTTAAATTTGGGGTGAACTCTAGGCGAAAGTGTATATGCTGTTATTATTGAAAGTGAATTATCTGATTCAACATTGCACGCTTTCATTGAAATTATCTTCGAAAAACCTTCAGTTCACGATTTATGGACTGAAGACTTATCGGTCATTGAATTAATATGGAAGAAGTAAATGCATTTGTATTAATGTTGTGATATCTCATTCGTCTATCATGTTTTTCCACAGACCGTTTTCAATGAAGCTCGCATTTAATTTATTTTGATTGACCGCAAAACATAAAGGTAAAGCAAAAACACAACGTAAGGACGATCGCTTCAGCCAAAAGGGCCAAGAGTACAGTTTTGTGAGATTCGAATGGCGTAATTCTCAAATTTTTTTTCTGGAAAGTAAGCACCATCACACAAAATTAATGCAAAAACGGCTATTTCACCAGGGCAAGGCACCAGATCACTTATTCATCATTATTTCTTTCTAATTGCACAAACTACGCTTCGGGTTGTTGTTGCATCAACCGTACTCAGCCGACTTGGCTCCTTGTAATTTCTTATCGTTTTCCAAACTGAAAACGCCACTTGCAGGAAAAATCAGCGAAAATGAAGGTCATTGTCGAGACAGAAGATTATTTCTATGAGTTTGAGCATGAGGAAAAATGTATATATATATATATATATATATATATATATATATATATATATATATATATATATATATATATATATATATATATATATATATATATATATATATATAAATAATGTAATAATTAAATTTGCCTACAAATTGCGTCTTCAGTTTCAACCCTTGCATTATTTTAGCTTCAAGTATAAATATGCAAATGGCCCTGCAAAAAGACCATAATGCGAGCAAATGGCTTTTCGTTATTATGTGCAGATGCTCCCAAGCTGATGAAAAAATATCATTGCAAGTTTGAAAGACGTGTTACGCTGAAGTAAAAAAATTAAGTGCCGCTGAATTCTCAAATGAAATGGTTCTTATTGTTTGGAAGGACTATTTTAATCGCTTTGTGATACTTAACAGGTCCTGTGAATTTAAATAATTTCTCTCTTGAGAACACAAACAACGAGAAGGCCACGCTTAACTGTGGCGGACGAAAACGATCGTGGAAAAGAGCTCATTGCTCTATGCTGCTTGCTGATAGACAGTAGGCTCGGTGCACTAGCAGTCCATTGTACTTATCATGATAATTAAAAAGATTGTTTCCTCTCGAAAAACACAATCTGTAAAAAATTTATGGAAAATATGCATACGTAAACTGCTTAGTTAGAGATTAAAAAAACCTGGCTTACTTACCAGCATGTACCGATGAAAAGGATAAAACAAAGTTTGAACTTGAAGATATCGATACACCAGTTCGTGCTTTAAAATTACAATATCTTAAGAAGAAAATGGTAGCTGCGTATTTTTAAATAAATGGAAGTTATGAAGGCTAGATAAATCTGCCTAAAGCTCTTCAAACTCCAAAAATTTGAGGCCAAATTCAAAATGTGACATTGTTTTCTTCCATGGGTATAATCACAACCCCAAAACTTCATAAAATTCTTTCACCGACCGTTCGATCAACACTGGTTTGAAATTTCTTATTCGTCCTTCTTATAGTTCTGGCCACATGGGACTTTGCCTTTATTTTAGGAAGACGAGAAAAATATCAAAAGAGGTAACTCGATATGCAGCGGCTTTTAATTAATTTTAATAATAAAGTGAATTTGAATCAAAATTAAAAAAAGTGAATTTAGCTAACACTGAAGGCTGGAGTGGAAAAGAAAGAAGTATATATAGGATTGGACATGCTTGTTGCGGAACAGCTGTGAACAGCCGCCACCACAACAGAAATTTTAGCCTGGCCTGCTACCCTCGCGTGACTAATGGTGCCGGCTAGTCACCGGTGTCGTGGGTAGTTGAGGAGCAGGTCAAGCCCTAGCTGTGTCACGCATGTAAAATAGTAAAACAAAAACACGACGTAAGAAAAAAAGCCTACCGGAAAAGGATAACACATGGCTCCACTGAACCTATTAGAATGGACTTAGCAAGTCATTGGTATTCCAATATTCCTATCAAATTATAAAAAAAACAACGCAAATTTTATCACAGTAAAACAAATCTATTCAAACCAATGATAAAATAAATATGAAGGAAATTCAACAAGAAGAGAAAGAAGAATAAATCCAAACAATATTAAAAAAAAAATTAAAATAATTCTTAAATTAAAAAAAATATTATGAATATAGATAAGAATTGACCGTGCATCAAACCATACAATAAATGAAGTATTAAAATCCGGTAAAAATATAAAACAAACGAAATCACTTACCAGTGAGATCCAGACGACGGTACCGTTTCCTGAAAACCCACTGAAAATTCTTAAAGCAATTCTATAAGCTCGAATTAATTATATACAACAATTTCTTGAAATGGAAAAAAACGTGGAAATTGAAATAAAAAAAAAACAGTTGAAAATATTAGCTTTTAACTCAATTAAATTAATTTTATATACACCAATTCATTAAAATTTAATACAAACATTGGAATTGAAAAACAATTAAAATATTAACTTTTACATAGTTTATTGCTTAATCACTTCTAATGCTGCCGATGTAATTATGTTTTAGATAGATGAAAGACCATCCTCAAAATGTTAGTGTAGTCGCGGATATGATTCACTTGTTTTCAGTTACCAAACAAGGGGTGGATAATCAAAATGTAATATTTCTCAGTCAGAGGTTCTATATACGGCTTCACATAGTTTGCTTTATAATAGTTCCATAATTGCTGTGTATTGTTTAACGTCGAGGTGAATCGTCAGTATCAAATGGTGTCTTCAAGTACTGCCTTCTTGCTGTGTTTCATATACAATCGATCACGATTACAATGGACCGAAATTGTTCATAAACACTTCCCAGTTTTGAATATCCCAAATCTGATCACTATCGTCAAAATTCCTAGATTTGGTTTACACTTCCACTAATTATTTTTGTTTCCGAAGTTTGCTCGAAAACCCACATATCTAAACTGGTTCCGATCTACAGCACTTGAACTATTGAATTTCACACTCAAATCGAATCAAACTACACTCAACTAGTTTTTTTGTGTTGTACAATCAAGATGTCTTTATCAGCGCCAACAAAAAAATCCTCACTCCCAATACCCGTTCCTTTCGAACAAATCCAACTCCATCCACCCACGACCAAATAAAAAAAAACCCAATTTTCTCCACTCAAAACGAAAATTCACGGACAGTTCTTCTTTTGCAACTCTTCTCTGCAAATCTCTAACCTTCACGACAACGGCACCAAGGTTCTTTTCTCCCTAATTCCCCAATCCGCCTTCCGTTCAAAATTTTTCTTTCACACTCCCCAATTCAATTAGACGAAAACCTTCAATTCTTAAATTCGTCAAATTTCTTTACAATCCAACTTTCACGATCCAGTGTCCAAGACCAAAAAAAAAATCCAAAACCTCCGTCCCCAGCAAAAAGCTCACGCCAACCAGTCCGCTCAGTTGTTCCCGCTGATCCTGCTGCCGCCATCTCCCGTAACAATCATCTCATCTATTAAGCAAGCATCACCCGAACATCAAGCAATGCAGTTCAAATGCACTCAGGTATCGATTGCATTTGAACTGCACCGCTTCATTGTTATTGTTTTTTTTCCCTAGTGTTTAGGTGATGCTTGCAGAGCAACAACCGCTCGTTTTGTTATATACAGGCAATGCAATGCAATGACATTCGAACTGCACTGTTGCACTGTGAACTGT
This sequence comes from Nemotelus nigrinus, assembly GCA_947369275.1. Taxonomy (NCBI): domain Eukaryota; kingdom Metazoa; phylum Arthropoda; class Insecta; order Diptera; family Stratiomyidae; genus Nemotelus; species Nemotelus nigrinus. The sequence goes on along the minus strand of OX376373.1, from coordinate 40,772,082 downwards.
TTTTGTGTTTTTTTTCACATTACAATGAGCGGCGGCAAACAGCTGTCCGTAACATGCTTCATATTCAAGATGTGACACTATAATTTTTTTCTCACACACTATAACTTTAAATAGTAAGTGGAGCCAAAACAATCGGTCTAATTACGAAGTGGTCGGTCATAACACCACTAAGTTTGGCCAAATGAATTCCAGATACTTCTTTACTATTTCTAGGACATGAGTCTAAAATTTCGTAGTCCATTTCGATTCCGTTTTATTATTTTGTATGGATTTTTAAGGATTTCATGTTTTGCACAACACTAAGTTTTTCTTTATTAGTCTTAAAACTTTTTTGTGAAATATTTTATGAGCTCTGTAAAATATGTTTTTGTAGCATTTATGATTTCGGTACAAAATAGACTTGGATTAATTTTTACTAATTTTGGAAGAAAATTAGTATTAAACTCGTTTCGCCGAAAATTCATATTTCTTTATATATATATATATATATATATATATATATATATATATATATATATATATATATATATATATATATATATATATATATATATATATATATATATATATATATATATATATATATATATGTATATATATATCATCAAAATGATTAAGGGAGATAATCTCTGGAGCGGCCGATCCGATTGAGCTGAAACTTTTAAAGAACGTAGATGTATTTAGTAGGTAGGTTCACGACTTGCTAAAATTTATATATTCTAAACCTTTTGGCGGCGGCGAGCATTTTAGTGAATTTTGAGGTACTCCTATATTTCCAAGCAGGGCGAATTTTTGTTCAAAATGAAGTATTGGAAATGAAAACTTATTATGTTTTAAGCTTGCAAGACAAGCTTGAAACATTAGGTGAAAATTTGGCTGAAAAATTAGAATAGAGTTGCTAGAATGATTTTTGTCTCCTAAATTTTGCAAATTCGCTCAGCATAATAAAGCTTTTTTCCCTATAACTTCCGGTGCAGTCATGATATCAAAATGAAGTTTATGCAGTAAATAGATTTTGATGTGAGCCAAATGTCATAGGATTGTCAATTTCGTACAAAAATCATGAAAGGGCTGCCAGCTATGACCATTTTTGTAATTTTTTGGAATTTCTTTACTGCGCGATTATGTCATTAGATTTGCGAATGGGAACGATCCTGCAATAAAAATTAACAACAAATATTAACGCTTTAAAAATTTGAAAAGTTTTGAGGGTGGTAACCCTAAAATTTTTTTCACCCGTATAACTTCTAGCGCAGTGATTCACTCGAAACGAAATTTATTGGTTGGGTTTAGTTTAACGTGAAGCAGATTTGGTATATATTTTGCATTGCTGCTGACACAGGGTAACCAGCTTTAGCCATTTTCGTAACTATTGCATAAACAGATGCTTCAAATAACATATGCAAAACATTTGCAATAAAACTAAGAAACCAGTTTTGAAATTTTCCGAGTTTTGAACATTTTTTGGATGGCAGCCTCAAACAACGTTAACCGCTAAAGCTTTCGACGAAATCCTCCGATGAGAACGAAATTCAAAGGATAAGTTGATTTAAGTGTGAGCTTGTGAAGGTAAACTTATTGCCGCTTCGTTGGGAAAAGGTTGCCAGCACTGAACATTTTCATCATTTTTGTTATAGTTGAGTTCTGTTGCTTTGAACAAGGAATGGTTGATATGATTCTACAAAAAAGTGTCTCTACGTCTTTTCACATTTTTTTGTCACTCAAAGACAATTTCTTCGAAAATTAGTTTTCTAGCGGTTCAGGTGCGCTAGAGTTTTTACTAATGTTCGAAGAACATTAGTATTAAAATCGATTCGGCCAAAAATTCATATTTCCATATATTTATATATATATAATAAATTTCAGTGAGTGAGAATTCTATTACGGACAGCTGTTTGCCGCCACTCACAGCAATGTATATAGAAAAAAAAACAAAACAAAACAGTCAGGCGGTGCAATTCGAATGTCATTGCCCTCAATTAAAGTTACTGACATCTAGTGGCATTCGAATTGCATTGCCTGTATAAAAACAAAACGAGCGGTTGTTGCTCTGCAAGCATCACCTAAACACTGGAAAAAAAAAACAACAACAATGAAGCGGTGCAGTTCGAATGCAATCAACACCTGAGTGCATTTGAGCTGCATTGCTTGTTGTTCGGGTGATGCTTGCTGGATAGATAAGTTGTTGCGGGAGATGGCGGCAACGGGATCAGCTGGAAACTGAACTGGCTGGTCAGCGTGAATTTTTGCTAGAGACAGGGGAGTTGAATTTTGGCGCTGAACCGAAAAGGTTGTTTTTTTGAGATTGTCGAGCGACGGAGTTAGTCGAAGTTTCCCTGAGTTTATACTGGAAGCTATTCGTCGGAAAATTGAAACAGGGGAGTAGCAGCTGTCGGCGTGTGCTAAGAAAAAATTAGAAATTTGAAGTTGTCGTCTCAAGGTGGTGAGATTGTGTTCTTTTGTGCTGGTAGAGCGCGAATATCGGTCAAAGTTATTTGTGGTTACATTGAAGAGTGAAATAATAACAATTTTCATCAGAAGGATTATCAAGTGTTGTTTGGATTGACAGTTTGTACGAACAAACAAGTGTGTGATCCTTGCCACGAAAATAACCAGAAAAAGTTTTTTGGCGCGAGTTTTTAAGAAAAATTAATAAATAAAAAAATGAAATCCATAACTGCAGTTTGTGCGACAGGTGCATTCGTTACGGCAGTTAGTAATGGTTGTTTTGAGAATTTGTGACGGCGAAAATGCCGAAATCCAAATGTATTTATCCAAAACTGAAAAACCTCGTATCGTTTATGTCGAAAAATCAAGGAGCTAGAAACTCATCCGGCTATTAATAGTTTTGATGCTGCAGGAGCTTTGGATGGCGAGTCACCAACGCAGCAAATTGAAAATGTTTTAATAGATGGACCGGGACATTTAATGAGTCCGAGTTCACTTAATCAGCGACAACCTCTATCTGATCGTCCCAACCCTGATCGTCCCGGGTGACACTTGTTCCCGGGAGCACTTGGTTGCCTCAGCCATTTTTTTTTTTTTTTGTGTTTCTTTGGCCGTAGTTGGCATTATGTCAAATCATTCATTTTGGATTACATTTATTAAAATTTTATTTCATTTTCGCGTAATATTCAATTTTTTTTTCTCTTCTTTCTTTGCTTGTGAACGGTCGCTACCACAACGGTGGCGCCTATTCAGCTGTTGTGGATTGTCAATTGTTAGACAGGAGGATTGTGCTGTGATTCTGGGCCTGATGGGGGTAGTGCGTCAGTCATATCCTTGTTTGCAAGTCACTTAGCTAGACTAAGTATTTTGAATTGAGTGGCGCCTTTACACTCTCATCAGGTTGGGGTGATTCCGTTGATGCCTTGCGGACCTCATATCCAGCAATAGCTGTCGATGCCTAAATGGCATCTATTTTGAATTGGGTGTACCCTTCCGGCATCTTCTGGGTTGCTCCACCCGGAATCATGGTGCATCTTTCCTCTATCCTTTTGTTTTATTTTCCATTCCCAATTTTCATACCTTTCTTCCTATCCTAAACTGCCCACCGAGAACTTGGTTTCACTGAACCTATGTATGTATTAATCTTCATTTTTTTTTGGTACTATTATTGGCTAATATTTAGTTAATATAATTTCGGCACGATTGTTTTTATTGGGTTTTTATGAATTCTCTGGTTGGATTTTTTTTTTCTTCTTTCACTAACAGTTGTTTGAATTTGGTTTTTATTTACGTTAAGTTTTAGCCGTGTTTGGAAATTTACGGATTTTTATTGGTTTTGGGTTTTAATTAGTTAGAATTGAATTTTTCTGTGAAGTATTAGCACTTATCTTTCATTATTTATATTCGATTGCTGGTTATAAGTTTGTAAAATGCCTCGTGCAAAACGCAACCGTAGACCCACTACCAATGATTCCGGTTTTGATCGCTTGAGCCGAGCATTGGAACGGCTATCGCTCACTCCACCAGCAGAGCAACGTGCTCGATCATTTCAGGGTGGCGTTCCAGCCACAATTCCAGGACCATCATCAGCACCGGGGCCCTTTCACTCAACGGGTCATTTGGATGGAGTGGAGGCAGTTCCGGAAATTCCGGCAATGCAGAATGAGTCAGGTAGACCAGATTTCGCCAGCAGCCTTAATTCCAGCCGGTCTGCTGCTATTATGCCACCGTCAAAGTGGACGATCCGATTTGATGGCACTTCGACGGGTCTCAGCGTGACTCGGTTCCTGTTTAGGATAAAGACCATGGCAGCGAGCTATGGGGTTCCGTTGGCTGTACTCGCTCATGACTTGCATTTGTTGCTACAAGGTCCAGCCGAGGAGTGGTACTGGCGTTATATGGAGCTCCATCGCTCGGTGACTTGGTCTGATCTGGAGCAGAAGTTGCGGGGGCGTTTTGAGGACCGTCGAAGTGACGTTGACATCAGACGCGAAATCGACGCTCGAATTCAAAAACCGGGCGAGTCCATCCAGGTGTTCTTCGATGCGATCGAGGCAATGGCACTGCAGCTCAGCAACCCATTGTCGGATGTTGACTTGCAGTGCATATTGCTACGCAACATGAACCGGCGCTTACGGGAGCACTTGGCTGGACTCGAATTCCGTAATGCCCGCGAATTGCTGCGACGCTGTGTGGCTACCGAAGCCGTATGGTATCCTTCGGGTCAACGAGCTGATAGTACCCAAGTGCGACGCGTGGTCCATGAAATATATGAACCTGAAGAGGACAAAACCGCTCAGTATGTGGAGGCAGTCACCTCATCAGCTCGCCCTCCTCTAATGACACGTAGGTCCCAACCTGTGACATCATCGAATCCCCGTTCAGCGCAATATTCCACCGATCTTAGGGTCTGTTGGAATTGTCAAGATCTGGGTCATTCGTATCAGGATTGTCCCATAGCCCCAACCCGAATTTTTTGTTATGGTTGTGGAGCTCCCGATGTGCTTAAGCCTAGGTGTGGACGATGCAACAGGTCGGGAAACGCCAGACGGATCGTGACGAATACGGGGATTCGGAGCGGTCCATCTGCCACACAACAACGGCGTACCGAGACCACGGATGTGGCCACCAATGTGGACCCAGAGCTGTGGCGTCGTCAATAGGATGGCAAAAATATTCAGAGGCTGCAGTTCAAACATCAAAAACTGCTGACACTGCGACCCAAACATCTTGGTCTGCAAATCAGCCTCTGACTGAGTCTTATAATACCGCCTCTAGTTGGTCGGCCTCCGGAGGTGGCCGAACTTCTCGTCGCACACGCTCCTTTAGTTGGTCATCAAATTCTGCTTTCGGGAGATCATGGAGGTACTTTACCTTGCGTAGATTATTGAAGCAAGCTTGCACAGATTCAATTCTGACACCGTACGGGGAAAACCGGCCTTTTGCTGAAATCGAAATAAAAGGTCGGAAGCTCATGGGGCTCCTTGACAGTGGAGCTAGCGTGAGTATACTTGGAGCGGGATCTTTGGATCTGATTGAGGATCTTGGGCTGCAGATGTCAATGCTGCAGACTGACATCCTTACTGCATCGGGTCAAAGGGCTCCCGTTCTAGGATACGTGCGTGCGCTGGTGCGATTCAACGGCCGCTTGAAGATGGTACGATTTTTAATTGTTCCGTCTTTGACCGGTCGCGTATATCTGGGGATTGATTTCTGGAATACGTTTCGGATTGCGCCAGTGCAAGTCTCCGCTGTTGAGGTTTTGCCCGAAACACCCGCTGTTGGTTTTCACCATTTGCTTCCTGAGGATCAGCAACGTTTAGAGCTTGTCAAACAACAGTTTCCATCGTTCAATGTTTTGGGGCTTGGTAAAACTTCTTTGCTAAGTCACCACATTGATACCGGTTCCGCGAAACCCATCAAGCAGAGACACTATGCTGTCTCTCCAGCGGTCCAGAAGCTGTTGTTTGATGAGCTAGATCGTATGCTTTCCTTGGGAGTGATTGAGGAAAGTCACAGTGCGTGGAGCTCACCCGTAACGCTAGTACGCAAGCCAGGTAAAGTGCGTCTATGTCTCGATGCCCGAAGGTTGAATGAGGTCACTATAAAGGATGCGTATCCGTTGCCCTTGATTGAGGGGCTGCTTTCGCGACTTCAGTCCACTAAATTTATCACAAGTCTGGACTTAAAGGATGCTTTTTGGCAAATTCCTTTGGACGCGGAATCTAGGGAGAAGACGGCATTTACTGTGCCTGGCAGGCCCCTGTACCATTTCACGGTCATGCCTTTTGGTCTGTGTAACGCACCGTAAACTATGTGCAGACTGATGCATCGGGTTATACCTCATGAGCTGCATGACAAGGTGTTTGTATACCTTGACGACTTACTTATTACAAGTTCGACATTTGATGAGCACTTGGAACTTCTTTCCACAGTTGCACAGCTGTTACATGCAGCTAAACTCACCATCAATGTCGAAAAAAGTAAGTTCGTTCAAAGGGAAATCAGATACCTTAGATATGTGGTTAGTGACGGTATCCTGAAGACAGACCCCGAGAAAGTGTCTGGCATCGTGTCCTATCCAGTACCAAAAAGTGCGAAAGACGTGAGAAGGTTCATGGGCATGGCAGGTTGGTATCGTCGTTTTGTCCCTAATTTCGCTTCCGTGACAGCACCACTGACAGACTTGTTGAAAAGCAAAAAGGCTTTCCAGTGGACTCAAGGAGCGGGAGTGGCTTTCGATAGAGTCAAGGAACTGTTAGTTTCTGCTCCAGTGCTGGTGAATCCTGACTTCACCAAACACTTTTATATTCAGTGTGACGCTAGCACTACGGGTATCGGGAGCGTCCTGTTTCAGAAGGATGATGATGGTGGAGAGCATCCCATCGCTTATATGTCCTCGAAATTAAATGCTGCGCAGCGCAACTATAGTATCACAGAGCTAGAATGCCTGGCTGCGGTGCAAAGCGTCAAGAAATTTCGAGCATATATTGAGGGGTTGCCCTTAACCATCATCACTGATCATGCTAGCCTTAAATGGCTCATGAGCCAACAGGACCTCTCTGGAAGACTTGCCCGTTGGAGTTTGAAGCTGCAGGGCTTTGATTTTGTCATTGAGCATCGAAAAGGGTCACAGAACATCGTACCCGATGCTTTGTCAAGGGCACACGGATGCGGCGAGGAGGTGATGGCCATTAATGGATGTTTGCCGGAGCACCATCGAGTGGCTGCAATAATTCCCGAATCAGCGTTCCAGGACCCAACATATGTCGAGCTGGTGAATCAAGTCATGACACAGCCTGACCGTTTTTTGAACGTTTATGTTCGAGATGGGCGGGTGTATATTACTACCAGCACGACAGGAGCGCTGACCACTGACATTCCCACAACCAAATTATGGGTACCAGAAAGTCACAAGCAAGAGCTGATTCTCCGTGCTCATGATGATCCATTGGGCTCTCATTTGGGCATTCGGAAAACGATTGAGCTTCTGCAACGCTATTATTATTGGCCTCGTTTAAGGCAAGACGTTGCAGAGCATGTCAAAGCTTGTAAAACATGCAAGCAAATTAAGCCTCCGAATGCCGTGATGCGACCACCAATGGGCTCATCTCGAGATACGGATCGACCGTTACAGCGCTTGTTTGTGGATTTCATGGGCCCATACCCACGGTCAAAACATGGGAATACTCGTGGTGCTAGACCACTACACAAAGTTTGTGTGGCTCAAGGCCTTGCCAAAAGCTACTGCTGAGGCCGTGGTTAAATATCTGAGCGAGATTTTCTTGACCTTTGGAGTGCCTGAATTCCTTCACTCCGACAATGGTGTTCAGTTTACTGCAAAGGCATTGGCTAAGTTCTTAGGAGAATATGGGGTCGAGCATATATTCACTCCCTTGTATTCGCCTCAAGCCAATGCTTCAGAGCGAGCAAACCGAAGCATCCTTAACGCAATCAGAGCCTACATAGGGGACGAACACCGGAATTGGGATGAACATTTGGTGGAATCATGTGCAGCCTTTCGAAATGTTGTACATGAGGCCACTGAGTGTTCCCCCCATTTCCTGATGTTTGGTTACCACCCTATTCAACATGGCTCTGATTACGCTCTGTTGCGACAGTTGAACGCGTTTGAGGATGGGGAGGTGAAACTGAACACTCATTGTGATCGACTGCGTCTCATACACGATCGAGTGAAGGAAAAATTAACGCAGGCCTACGCAAAGGGCGCACAAAGGTATAATTTGCGCAGTCAGTTTAAATCCTTTGTTCCAGGGCAGGAGGTTTTCGTTCGGAATCACGCTCTCAGTAGTGCGGCGGACCGTTTCGCGGCCAAGCTTTCCCCGAAGTTTGTTCGTGCTACGGTTCGTTGTCCGCGAGGTCTTGTGGCATACGAGCTTGAGGACGAGAAGGGAAATTCGATGGGCGTCTATCACGCTAAGGATATCCGATAGGGATCCTGACGTCTCTGTCCCTCTGCGACTGGTTGTTGCCCGGCGTTGAGACCCTTCTCCTGGGGTGAGTCGTCCCCACGCTATTACGGACAGCTGTTTGCCGCCACTCACAGCAATGTATATAGAAAAAAAAACAAAACAAAACAGTCAGGCGGTGCAATTCGAATGTCATTGCCCTCAATTAAAGTTATTGACATCTAGTGGCATTCGAATTGCATTGCCTGTATAAAAACAAAACGAGCGGTTGTTGCTCTGCAAGCATCACCTAAACACTGGAAAAAAAAAACAACAACAATGAAGCGGTGCAGTTCGAATGCAATCAACACCTGAGTGCATTTGAGCTGCATTGCTTGTTGTTCGGGTGATGCTTGCTGGATAGATAAGTTGTTGCGGGAGATGGCGGCAACGGGATCAGCTGGAAACTGAACTGGCTGGTCAGCGTGAATTTTTGCTAGAGACAGGGGAGTTGAATTTTGGCGCTGAACCGAAAAGGTTGTTTTTTTGAGATTGTCGAGCGACGGAGTTAGTCGAAGTTTCCCTGAGTTTATACTGGAAGCTATTCGTCGGAAAATTGAAACAGGGGAGTAGCAGCTGTCGGCGTGTGCTAAGAAAAAATTAGAAATTTGAAGTTGTCGTCTCAAGGTGGTGAGATTGTGTTCTTTTGTGCTGGTAGAGCGCGAATATCGGTCAAAGTTATTTGTGGTTACATTGAAGAGTGAAATAATAACAATTTTCATCAGAAGGATTATCAAGTGTTGTTTGGATTGACAGTTTGTACGAACAAACAAGTGTGTGATCCTTGCCACGAAAATAACCAGAAAAAGTTTTTTGGCGCGAGTTTTTAAGAAAAATTAATAAATAAAAAAATGAAATCCATAACTGCAGTTTGTGCGACAGGTGCATTCGTTACGGCAGTTAGTAATGGTTGTTTTGAGAATTTGTGACGGCGAAAATGCCGAAATCCAAATGTATTTATCCAAAACTGAAAAACCTCGTATCGTTTATGTCGAAAAATCAAGGAGCTAGAAACTCATCCGGCTATTAATAGTTTTGATGCTGCAGGAGCTTTGGATGGCGAGTCACCAACGCAGCAAATTGAAAATGTTTTAATAGATGGACCGGGACATTTAATGAGTCCGAGTTCACTTAATCAGCGACAACCTCTATCTGATCGTCCCAACCCGAATACAATCCTATAGTCCAGTGCTCACAGTAGCCGCTTAGTATATCTACCGAGACTGCTGATAGTATCCTGCATTCATTTTCATCGTCACATGCAACACAGGAAGCCGAACATATTTTATTTTTCTTTTTGTTTATATAATAATAGCATGAAGTAAACTGTTCATAGTGAATCTGAAATTTCTCAGGCTTATATTTTCTTTATAATTTTGTTGAAATTTATTTATAATTTCTTATACGAGATGAAATCGGTAAACCGGGTTAGAATTGCTTTTTTTTTAGTTTAGTTACAGTGCCCGGTTCAAGTCTGAAAGTTCCAGTGGATCCCGTACCACGGTCGACCGTCGTCTGGACTCCCTGGTGAGTAATTTTTGTATTTATATATATTTGTATTCATTTTTTTTATTTAAAGACACTTGCTTAAAATTGAATTTTTAGTTTGTATTATTTGTTTCTTGAAACAGTTGGTAATTTAAAATCTGTTTTATAGTTTATTTGTATATTGATTTATTTGGATTTTTGAATTTTCATATTATATGATTTGTTCTCCTATACTTTTGGTTTTCTTATTTGGGATGATCAGTGGAATGACGGAATATTAAATTCAGGCTTATAGGTTCAGTGGAGCCATGTGTGGGCTCCTTTTTTCCTCTTCCCGATAGGTTTATCCTTATGTTGTGTTTTCGTTTTTATTTTTTTTTATGCATGACACAGCTAGAGCTTGACCTGCCCCTTCAATTACCCACGACACCGGTGACTAGCCGGCACCATTAGTCATGCGAGGGTAGCAGGTCAGGCTAAAATTTCTGTTGTGGTGGCGGCTGTTCACAGCTGTTCCGCAACAATTCATATTTCCATATATATTTATATATAATAAAAAATTTCAGTGAGATAATCTCGAGAACGCGCCATTCGATTGAGCTGAAACTTTCAGGATACATTGGTGTATATGCAGAATAGGTCCAGGTCTCTTTAAATGTCAGTTATTGTTAACCTTTTGGCGCCGGCGGCCATTTAAGTGATATTTTTAATATACCTATTATTTCGCGCACAAATGATTTTCGCAAAAATAAAGTTAACAAAATAAATTTCTAACGTGTTTTACATATGAATCGGATAATGCTTTGGAATTTTTTAACCCTATGTGTGCGCTGGGTGCCTAAAAAGAAGACGGGAAAATTTGAAAATTTTTAAATTTCGATAACTTCTGACAGAGCTATTTAATCATTACGAAATTTTCAGAACATATTGATATTATTTAGTTGTAGATTTGTGTAGCTTTTAATGAGCGTGCTGACCACCCTGTAGCTAGGGCAGGCACTGAAAGTGAAAACCTCCAAATCATCGTCTCTCTTGAAAAAATGCCGTTTCTTCAAAAACAAGCCACTGATATGTAAATCTTGTGCTTTGTTTACATCACCAAAAAAAAAGATATGGTATAACGGGCACGCCTGGTAACCCTTGCCCAATTTACCTATATTTTTAGCATCAAAAACTTCTGTTCACGGAAACTCACGATCCGATTAGCAGAATTATTTGAAATTCACAGAATGTATTGGCCTTATATAGGATCAGGTCTGATAGAAGTGATTTTGAAATGCGGGCGATTCTGTGCCAGTGGTGCCATCTTGAAAAACCACTAAAAAAGATAACTGTTTATAGCCCTATAAATTCTGATTGAATCGTTCGATTTTGACGAAACTCACACAATTGCTGGACCTTATTTTAAGCCACGTTTGGTAGAAATTTGGTCGAAAAATTCGGTTGGAACTGCCAGCTATGATAATTTTGGTGTCTTCATTTTGAAAAAAAAAATTTGGAAGTGAAAACATTCAAACCATCGAATATTCAAAAAAATGTCCGTTTCTTACAATAAAACTAATCTGTATATAAATCTTATGTTTTATCTACACGTTCAAAATAAAACTTTGGAAATTTCATGTCGGACAAGAACGGTAACCCTCTCCCAGTTAACCTATATTTTTAGCATCAAAAACTTCTGTTCACGGAAACTCACGAACCAATAATCAGATACAGCTAAAATTTACAGAATGCATTGGACTTAAGTAAGACCAGATTTGATAGAAGCGATTTTGAATTGTGGGCAAGTCTGTGCCAGTGGTGCCATCTTGAAAAATTACAAAGAAAAAAAACTGCTTTTTGCCCTATGAAATGTGAATAAGTTACCAGATTTTCATGAAATTGACATAGTAGCTGAACCTTACTCTAAACTCTGTTTAATGAAAATTTGGTTGAAAAATTCGATTGGTGCTGCCAGCTATGGTAATTTTTGTGTCTTTGGTTTTGAAAATTCGCTCAGGAAAATAAAACTTTTTGTTCTATAACTTCCAGTGCAGTCATGAAATCAATACAAATTTCATACAATTAATGAAACCTGTCATAAACATTATTCAGGCCAAATTTGGTTGAAAAGCCACGATAGGGTTGCCAGCTATTGTTGGTTTTGTGTTTAATTGCAATATCTTTATTAAGCGGTTTTATCGTAGAATTTTCAAATGGTAATGATATTGTAGTGAATATAAACAGCAAATATTAAGCTTTCGATCATTTGAAAAAACTCGCTGCAGGTAACCCTAAATTTCTTTATACTCCTATAACTTCGAATGTAATTAAACAACATGAAGCAGATTTGATATATTCTTGGCTTTGATACTGGCGAAAGGTTGCCAGCACGAGTCGGTTGTGCTACTTTTGTATCAATAAATGCTTACAGTTAGTATTCATACCGGAAACATTTACAATGAAAATAAATAGCCAATGTTACAATTCGCAAAGTTCTGCAAATTTTTCGGATCGCAGCCCCAAACATCAACTTCAGTTACAGTGCTGCAGGCACTGAGCATTTTCTTCATTGATGTTATATGAGATGCTGCTTTCAAAATTATGTGAAATAAGCAACTGATAACGAATATAATTAACCCGTGTTTTGCTCTCATAAACGTTGAAATTCATGCCAGTGGTAATATCTGAAACCTTCCACCATATGAGTTATAATGCATTCTTAAGACGAAAGTAAAACGTGGCATTTGAAACAGTTTGGCCGTAATAAGCAGCACATGTCGTGGAATATGCACTCAAAACCTGCACGATTCTTCTACTGTTCTTCGAACATTAGTGTTTCTAGCGGTTCAGGTGCGCTAGAGTTTTTTATATTACTATTAGTTTCGTCTCAGAAAGTTTTTAAGTTAATTTCCAAATTTCAGATTTTCGTCCTTATTTTATTTATTGAGTTGACTTCATATGTAATATCTTCTTTCATTGCTTTTCGAATAGCTTTGCTTATAATAACTATGTAAATTGAAAACTTGTCCGTTGTCTAAAACTAAGAAATGTTATTAATTTGCCTAAAATAAGACAAGAAAACAGCCGTTGTACTGTCAATCGAAAATTTAGTGAAGGAACTTTAATCGAAATCCTAGCGCCACCAGAGACTATTTTCAAGAATCTTCCGCCACCCAAAGCCTAAATTATTTACAGTTCCAAGAAGCCATAATATATACAGTAGAAGCATAATGCGAATTTGCACTTAGTATGTCAGCTCAGCAGTGAACATTATTTACAATTATTGGAAGATAGGTTGTGTTTCAAGAAGAATTAATAGGATCTAGTTTAAATTGAAAACTATATTTATGTTTGAATGAGTTCTATGGCCAAATGTATAAGGCAAAACAAATGAATTGCTTGAAAAGTTGTAATGGTTATGGCAATCGGGCTGATTTTGAAGAATTTTTGGTAGCTGTTGTATGGAATTCAAAAGCACTTTTATGTTGGAATGCCACAAACTGCAATGTCTGTTATGCCAATATAGCAGAGTTTTAATTTAAAATTTTAATTTCTATTAAAACTTGAACTACTAGCTAAGATTTTCAGAGATGAAAATAGTTAACAGATGCTTTAGATACAGTTATTTTAGATATAATTGTTCAGCACTTCAAACTCGTTTTAACTTCCTGAAAGCATATTTTCCTGATGTGACCTGAAATTTATTGGTTGGACTCAATATCGACAGCGCTACATACAATTTGAGCATTTCCTCTCTAATATCATTTCTGTCCCGCGGGACAGCTCGAAAATTACATAAGATTCAGCTGAAGTAAGCCTAATTAAATTTATGGTATACAGTTCTAGCGTAATTGTGTCGCTAACGTAATTGGGCAGCTATTTTGATTGCGTTCAGTGGCTCATCTGCTTCAGTAAACAAGATATGTTCTGGCTTTGCGTGAACTCTCTTAATAATTCCTGTAGTTTCCGCTTGGTGCTTGTGAGCCTTTTATCGGAAAATTTTTGATGTGATATAAAGCTTTAACGACTTTGATATTGTCTTGAACTTCAAACTTTAATTTGACCTGCATATCATACATATCCTTGCGTCGTTATCAAGGTTGTCTGGTTTGATAAAGTGAAGTATTCCCACGACAACCCTCGTACGGATCTAGGGGTTGAAGCTGGTAGAGAGCTTCATTACAATTTTTCAATCAATGTGAATACGAGTGGGGAGTGATTAGCTCCACGACTCACTTTACCCCTGATTTAAAACAGGTACCTTACTAGCGCTAGGTGAACTCAAAGCTTGGTGCGCGAACCCTTGTCCGAACCTGGGTTCGAACCAGACACGCAAGAAGCCACTGCTCTACCCACTAGGCTACTCAAATTACAGCTTGATAAAGAGGTCTTCAAACCTTTTTGCGAATATGTCGACCCCTGTATATATATTTCTATTGTTTATTCAATTAATCTGTAACAATTTAAATATTTTTATTTTGAATCTTGTAGACTCTTCACTTAAAAATCTTCAAAAATTTCTTGATATTTGTAATAAAAATCCATAACAAAGTGATTAATAAGTTATGGCTTCATCGGCATTACTTACATTCTGATTAACTTTAAATCTGAATTGAGTTTGTCTTTGGTCCTATTATAGATACATTATCAATTGATGATAAAATCTAGTTTTTGTTTAAAGACAAGCGATACATTTAGCTTTCTAAAATACTTTTACATCTTTATAGTTTCTTATTTCTTCACTATGGGTATTTTCCGTTTCTTTTTTCATATGAAAAAAATAAAAATTAATATATTCATAGTTTTTTTTGTGTGTAACGCATAAATAAAAGAACCTCTTTAAAACAATTGATAGTTTTATTTGCGACAAAGTTGTCATATGAAAATTCGAACCAAGAGTACCTAATCTCTGCTGTGGTAAATTTTAGCTCATTCATTTGACTGCTTAATAAATCTTAATTGTATATTTGCTGGGGATTTCATCTAACAGCCTAATGTCACTTGTTATGCTAATAGATAATTACGACGCACAATGCGTAGCTATCATTATAACGACACACGTTTACGTCTCTTGAGCTGCATTATTAACCTAGACAATCATTTATTAGAAACGCTTCAAAAGTTGACAGGTATTCTAACCGCCATCAAATTAAATGAACGTCGACTAACAGACAAACTCCTGCCAATGGCAGGTACACACAAATAAATCAGTGCCGCCCACATGAATAATTATTTGCTCTAACCACAAATTATACATCGGCGATAGCTTTGACAATCCATGATTAAAACGACGTTTTCAATAATTTAACTTATCTGAACTCTTCAATGAACACCTACCGAATACATTCATCCCTAATTGATTTTCACTCATTCCAACAAAATGCGAGGAACAATTTACTCTTGGAAATTGTGAAAATAGAGCAAAAACGTAAAGAAAATTAACACGCCTAAAATTTCATCCGGATAAAATATGCCAGTGCCATCGCTAGCGGCAAATAAATTTCCATTTTAGTATGGATAGTGTCCGTTAGCATGCCTATCCGTCCTTCGATCCCGGAATTAATTTAAACAGAGTTCAGTTAACCCTAAAATCACTTACAGCCGTCACGTTAAGATTATCTCATTAGCAGTGTATACTGTTTGGCGGTGTTTAAGGGCTAGGCACGCGAAATTTGTTTAGGGTTTCTGTTAGCTTTGCTGAAACTTTCGTGTAATAATTCAAATACAACTGGTACACTACAAACATCCTCACAGCAGTCGATGTTTGGTATTTGACGCCGAATCGAAAATATGATGGAACTTTCAAAAAGCGAAGAGTGAATGAAGAACCTGTTTGTACGGGATATTTACCTCAAGGCGAAATATTTATTGGAGCTGGCAGTGCTTTGGAATTCGCATCAAAGGTGAATCGAGGGTACACGATGTAGAATGTTGTGAAAGCACTTGATTTTGGCATGCGAATGAATTTCACGCATTGATGAAGCTGTATCAGTCGGTTAAAAATACTATTCGAAACAAATGCGTACACTTAGTAAAATGAAATGTTTTTCCATTCGTGTTGGAGGAGTTATAAATTAAATTTCTTAATTAATCTAGTGTCTACTTACTAGATAGAAGGATAAAATAATTGGAAGTGGCTTTGCCCTAGAAGTGAAGGAAGCATTACATCTCATTTCAATTTCAAATGTTTCCGTAAAATATCTCTCAATTCGCCACAATCACGATCAGATTGTGGAACACCTGAATGAGCCAGATACTCCAACGGGGATTAGGATTTCCGAAACTGACTATATTCAGGAACCTTTTCAAATATCGGAGATCTCAAACCATCCGCAATAAGGCCAAAAAAGTCGCTGTTTTCTTCAGAACTTCTAGAATCACTACTAGCCCTACATTGCGCTACCTTGGAGTAGACATCCATCAATTTTACATCTATGTTCGGCAAAGATTTAAAGGAGTCAGGTCTGCATTTTAGCGCATCAGACATTGTTTCGCCAAAACGATGGTCATGACGATAAAGGTTAAATCCGTTTGATATAAAACACTCACTCGACCAATCCTGATATACGCATCCCCATCCTGGATTACCTGTTCCAAATCTGCCATGCCAGAAGCGGATATGTTCGAACGGAGAATTCTGCGCTGCTGTACCGGCAAGTTTTACAATCCGGTAGCTAAAAAGTGGCCGAGGAACTCTCTCCTGTATCAGGAGACAGGACTTGTTTAACTGGCGACAATGATCCGGAGTTGCTCAAAAATTTTGCGAGAATGACTTCAGCTGATTTCGATTACTTCTAAAAAAGTTGATGCTACGAATTACACAAAAAAAGAACCCTTCCAACACGAAGCTCCTGTATAACTCGCAGGAGACCTAAATGCCTACCGTCACCACTAAAGAGACGTGAGAAGCAACCAATCTGGAACCAAAATACAAAAGCTCATCATGAAAAACTGCATAAGCCTGCATCTCACAGCTCATAGTCATGTTCTAGATAAAGAGCTATCGCAGAACTTCGATCGTAATCTGACACTGACTGTCCTTGATATACTTCCATCCGACACAAGCCGGTACTTTTCATCATTAAAAATGTCTTCATTGACGAGCCTCATAAATAAAGTAATATAATACTAGACATAACGAGGAGAATATGATTCAAACTCGGAATAAGGGAGCTTGAGTCTCGCAAGGTTCACCACTCTTCCCAATATTGTATAGTCTATACACAGCAGACATTCCTAATGCGCCTAATGCACAAGTAGCTTGGCATATATTATACCGCAAGGAAAGCACAAGCTATATCTTCAAAGCTGCAAGCCTGCATTGATACCTTATTGGAATATTTTCAGAAGAGGAAAATTCAAATAAATGCAAAATCCCAAGAGATATAAAAGATCTCTTACGGAGAATCCGGAGAAGAGCTAGCAAGATGAACGATCCCAGTTTACCCCGGGACTCGACTAGCCATTTTCCCTGCCATATCCGATGACAGCGACTGTGAATTTATGGCATGCCATCTGATGCGTGGCAATTCCATGGCTAGCCAGATCATTTTGAAAATGTCTCAGAACGGCGTGGACGTGTGTTTCATCTGAGCGTTGAATGCTCTTAAAAAGTTATTTGAAGTGGAGAGCGAAGTAATTCTGCTGTTGATGAAAACTCCACGTGTAGGGTAAATCCCTTTTTGCGGGTGAAATTTCAGATATAGGTGGAGCTTTTATATAATTAGCTGGAGTACGAAGGAAGATAAGGTAGAAGTCATTAAAAAAATAGACAGTTACTCACATATCCTTAAGAATTGAAAAAAATATCCCTTTCAAAACTAACAAGTATCTAATTCTTTTCTTCAAAATTTCCGCATCATCATTCGACTTTTTTTTGCGATTTCCCACCATTACATGTTCTGTAAACTGTTTTAATTACTGAACGATATCTTAACGTCCCTGTTAATTCAGAATTCATACATTTTCTTATAAGAAACAGAGCATGATCACGGTTCAACCCCATTTGGAATATAAAGAACTATCAAAATATCGCCAGACAAATGGCCAAGCAAATGGCATACCATTTTTGGCATGCTTATCGTCATGCCATGGGAAATGGCTAGTGGAGGCAGCTTGATAAGAATGGAAGCAAATTGGCTTACAAACTCGATTAGCTGTCGGATCGAGCAGTTCCAGATTGAGAAGTGAGGTGACTTTCTGCACAGTATAGAACCTGGGGATAAAAATTATTGGCGTATGACCAAATACTTCCGCCATAAAAACAAAATTGCTGTACCCCCTTCATTGGCCGCATGGGCTGAAATTCGAGAGTGATGGCAAGACGGAGGCCTTCGCGGTGGTACTAGAACTTGAATTCCGAGAAAACCGCTCTCCAAAGAATGACGTTAGCGAGGAAAAAGAAGTTCCTGGTCTGTTGATCAAATCTTTGCCTTTGCGCCAGCAAGAAACTCTCGAATGAGGCTGACTAATTTCGAAAAAATCTGACAGCTATTCAGTGGACTATATAGGTGGAAAGCACCTGTACCTGACTCAATTGGCAATAAATGGCTAAGCCACCTCTCTGACAGCATTCTGGTTCTGGGAGACAGCAGTTATAGCAGTTGTGCCTAAACCAGGTTCACTTCACCGAAAATTGGAGACCTGCAAGTCTCCTATCTTCCGTAGCGTTTTCTTCTCAATCGGCTTAATGAGATAGTTCACCATCCCGGAGTTACAATTTGGCTTCAAGCCACTAAATTCCACTGACCTCCAGCTCTCAAGAGTGGTGCAGCACATGCGTACAAAAACAACTGGCCTGGTCATGTTTGATGTGGTCAAGGCATTTGACAAATTCTGGCATGCAGGACTAATTTTCAAAATGCATGCATTCCAAATTCCACTACCCATCATACAACTTATTGCATCATTTCTTCAGGACAGAGCTTTTTGTGATAGAATTAACAACCATCCCTCCACAATGCGAACAATAGTAGCTTGAGTCTCGCAAGGTTCACCACTCTTCCCAATATTGTATAGTCTATACACAGCAGACATTCCCAACGTGCCTAATGCACAAGTAGCCTAGCATATATTATACCGCAAGGAGAGCACAAGCTATTTCTTCAAAGCTGCGAGCCTGTATTGATACCTTATTGGAATATTTTCAGAAGAGGAAAATTCAAATAAATGCCGAGAAGACGCATGTCATATTCGTACCGAGACGACACCGACAACAGCCAACACTACTACCAATCAACAACCAGTCGATAGACTGGCCACGTATTGCGTAATACTTGGGGATTTGACGATAGACTCTCATGGATTAAAAAAACAAAAGACCGAAGATCAACGGTATACTGAGCAGACTAAAACCCGTGATCAGGACAGACAAACTAAACATAACGAACAAGACACTACTTTACATACATATACTTAGACCCATTCTGACATACGGTTGCACTGCCTTCTATCGACATTCAAGACGAACAAAAACCAACTTCAGATCTATTAAAACCTCGCGCTTCGAAAAATTTAAAAAATGCCATGGTACTTCAGGAATACGGACATGCACAGAAAACTGAAGATAGACCCGATCAACGTATACAAACGCGACAAAACATTAAAACTATTTGATAGTCTAGACGGACATCCTAACAGTACCATGGAGGAACTCTTCAATGATCGATATCCCAGCCTTCGACACTTAACGGGATAGTGCGGAACATCTGCACTAAGAGACAATTTAATGTTTAGGTGACGGTTGAGACGGGCCGAAGAAATCGCCCACCCAGAGGAGTCAGAGTTCCAGCTCCAGTAAAATCCAAGAAGCAAAGCCGCGTCAGTTAATTTTTCTTGCTGAGAAACTCGCTGTTTAGCTGAGTTTGCTCGCGATTGTTGAGAGCTGCCTTTCGTTTTGTCTATCAAACTTTATTTCTAACACAAGCATGTTGAGCAAGCAAAATTTACAACACTGATGATAATCAAAAACTGCGGGTCAATTCGCTGACGTGGATGCCAATTGCTTGCCCAAGTTGTGTTCACACTGCTGTCAAATTCATTGGCAATTTGCTGGCAAAATGCTGGCAATTGATTACCAACAATTGAAGGGTGTTTACACACAGTTTGACCCGATTAACGTCAATAACTGACCTTTCTGCAATCAGTGTAACTGGAGCATTATGCTGCCTATCTATTCTACTGAATCCCTAATCTTGTTTACAAGACTCTTTTCTTTGGTTTTTTATAGCCTACTGATTTCCATAACTGTATATTGCAAACTCAGTAACTACTAACCTACGGTTTTTGCTAATTTTCTCTGAATGTGGACGTGAAAGTAACTCGGAAAATTCTTTCAGCCTCGTTATTATCGTTCAAACAATTTTCAATACATTAATTTAAGACTTTTATGACCAAACTCTATGACCAATGTTCCATCAAACCTTTCAAACTAATTTTGTTTGAAAATGGCTTTCTTTATAAGTGAAAACATTCTTGTATTATTTAACGCGTAAAATATAGCTCGTAAATTTTTTCAAGAATTAATGTCACTCAACTGCTTCATTCAAATAAATTGGACAGCAAGAGCTACAAGAGAAATAAGGTGAAAAGCCATTTTTAATTCTCTTTCTATCATACAACTCGTTTGATGTTTTTATGACCACTTTAAAACGTTTCCTCGGCGGAAATTTTCCTCTATTTCTTATAAATTTTACTAAAATTCCCAATGGGACCTTTTGAAATTATTAGCTTCTTCCACAACAGTATTGTATTCATCGAAATGAACCACCATAAAATGAGAAAACCGTATTCATTAGGCGTAAGATTTAACAGCCATTTTAATGCCCTTTGCGACTCTAAAAGGCGAAACCCAAGCATCATTACTCAAACTCGAACTGAAGAAATCGTGTCTAGTTGCAAAGCAGAAACGCTTTTGCAATTTCACCTCCATGGTCTCTATCAAGTATTTATGAATAAAACCGTATAGAAGACTGTGGATCACTTTACAATGAAAATGGCTATATATTTAACAGCCGCAATTTCACATCGATTCGTTTTCGTGCATATTCCAGCTAACGTCAGACCGACGCTTGAATCTCCTTTCGTCTTAAAATACTTTGCACACTCGAATCGAGTCTAAGAACTATCGATTTACACCCCGTATGAAATGGACGACCTAAAAATAATTAAATTACCTATCAGAAACAGAAGCTGTTAAGAATTAATTATTATTGTGGTATGAAAGTTTTACATTCAGAAAGCTAATAGAGCTGTACTTCAATTTTTAGTCAGTCAATAAAACTTAGATGTGCTCGAGTGTGGTTTTTTGTCGAATGTATTTGGGTTTCGAAGCAAATGAAACTATCACATTAAATTTTCTGCAGCTCAAAAATAAATCTTTTGGGAAGAAGGTAAAACTGTATGGGGTGCCATATTTATTTATATCGCTTCGATTTCGGGTTCTGTCTATTTAAATACTATTGAAAACCCCTAGCTTTGCAGTGTGACTAGGGTGGGTGAACAAAAGCGTAATATCAAACTCACAATAAGTTGTATTATTGAACATTTGCTGCAAAATACAATATATCAACATTCAACGAATTCCTACTGAATCCTTAAACTTATTTCACCCAATATATTAATACCGCAGCAGAGCCCAAACGGAAACTATACTAAGCCAGAAACCATTTCAAAACGAAGGCAAATGCTAAAGTATCTTAATACCGAAAACCGACCATTTATTGACTTGCCTCCGTGAAGGGTCCTTCTTTCATTGAACTATCTGAACTATTTGACAAAACACGAAAACTGACTTATCAGAATAATAAAGCAGTCTATGGCTTGTGACTAACTTTCAGGAAAATCAATCTACTATGCAAACACTTTACCGAAAACTTTTCATAACCTAAGAATAGGATTCCGTCCCGGATAACATCCGTTGTCGCCAAGCCTAGATCTATATAACTTAAGTTATAAATACATTCTACACTCTCGGAATCAATACTTTTCACACTCGTCATTTTAAATATAATCTGCATACTATGCAAATTTGCCAGCCCAACAACACGCAATCTGAAGAGGATCAGCAGGTTTGGACCCAAGTGAAACCACCAAGAAGATACCGCATTAATTAGCATATGTTTGTACATTAATGGGCAAGAAACAGAATGTATTTCAATACATTCCCGGCATTTTGGGATCGCATGCGGCGATGAATTAGATAACATGAGTTATGCGAACATGACCATTTTAGTTGATGGTTGACGATGCGTGTGAATAATCTCTTTGCGGTTTCAAAGCTTTACTCTTGAAAATAATTATGGCCGAAATTTTGCCCGGCTAATTTTTGTTAGATTCATCATTGTGTTGTTACGTGGCTTTTTGCTTCTAAGTAAGCTTTATGAAAGCCAAAGATAAACACCACATAGCAGTCTTATCAGATAAAGGTAGAAAAGAGCCTGATGGCTGATTTTTTAAAATAATATTTCAGGCTCAGAGCCTGAGAGAACATGTTCTGTAAAAATAAGCTTGATTTTAACAGGAACCATTGAAGATTAACAAAAGTTTACTAAGTATTATTATATCTTAGTGAAATATTATAGTTAATGACGCAAAATAATAATTAATTGTGATTTAGATGATAGTTAAGTAATGTGAGTGCTCCAGAAGTAATTAGTACCTACTGCTGACTTTATATTTAAATAAAATTATATTTTAAAGAGAATATTATTAACAGGGTAGGGAACCTCAGAAAACAGCAGGTATGCATTTCTTCTTGGATATGTTCGTTTAACATCATCATCAGAAGTTAATTTAAAGGCGGTTAATAAGGAGACATGAATGTAAGTCAGTAGGGTACGGAAACTGCACTAGTGCACTTTTTTCAGAAACACAGTATGCTGGTTCGTAGTTTTATGCATTTTTAAAATCAAGCCAGAAACTAAACATGCTTTAATTTATCTAATTAAAACTTATAAAAAACATTCGCGTTCATAAACCTTGTATAATTTACCAAATAATTCGATTTACGTGATTCACCAGCTCAACCTAAATTTATCTCAATTTGTCAAGGGAATTTTTATTGGCCCTTCTTAAATTTCACGAATATTCTAGACGATTATCGAATGTTCTAGCCGATTTATCGAATAATCGTTCAGTTTTTCTATAAGAATGTTCTGACCGATTTTTACTAGTTCGAATGCGAATTTGTTCCTTTTGGCTAATGCAGATATGCATGCATAAATATCAAAACAATCTTTAGATATATTTTCACAATGACACACATTAGATGAAAATTCTTTTAGGGTAAATATCGAAATGCAAATGAGTTTACTATATATGATTTAATTTTGTGCTATTATCTATAGTTGCGAAATTGTTTATTATATCTTTTTTCAAAGCAAACCAATTTAAACATTTGAATCAAGATTGAGATTCAGTGATCCGAAAATTTAATTCAATCTAATTAAGTGTGGAAAAGTTTCGTTCAGCTTCTTCTTCTTCTCATCAAATCTTCTCATATCAAAATAAAAAAAATTTGTGAGATTGTTGAAATCGTTTACTGCCTATACAATAAAAATAAACGAAAAAAATTAAAATAACTTACAAAATAATCTCTAAGCTGTCAAATGAAATACTCGGAAACGATTTAAAGTTGCTTCTACAAGCTGTCCAGTGAAACTGAATTCGGTAGAAATTAGACAAATAAAACGATTTATACCAAACTCAATCTTGTTTTATAAAAATTTAAAACTTCTTTGATAGCTTGGATGAATTTCGAAAGACCTAAATTTAAACAATGAGCTTAACAGTAAATATGAATCGCTGGAGAATGCGGATTAAAATTTTTGGTAATTATACAGCTGAACCCCCTCACCTCCGATTTCCTTGAAATTTTTATATGTTGTAGTGTTCAGTATACTGAACAAGAATATGTATACATGTTGGGTGCGGAAATCAAAAATTAACATAGTTTTTTAACTTTGAAAAACCGAAAATTTATTTGACTTTAATCATTAATAAAATCATCAATTTCAATTGGAAACATTAATGATAATTCATTAAAAAATGCCTCAATTCTATTTGAATATGAGTACCGCCTTTTGAATAGAAATTCCCCAATGTACTGTCGGTAGTGAGTTTTTTTTCGTCCATATCGAGGTATATTATCACGAAGATCTCGCCAAAGCCGCTCGATGTTTTGGGTATGCGCGCCAGTCTCAGGGTCAACAAAATTGTAACTATGATTGACTGTGAGGTGCATCCACGTCTCTTTAGACAGATTCCTGTAGGCCCGCCAGCAATCCGAAATAACAGTCGTACCAGGAGCAATATTTCGCATTATGACTTCTTGAAGAACATTTGCAGATCTATTGGGTACAGGCTGGATGAAACACATTTTGGTTACGGGATCGATTCCTCCAAACACCCACGTTCCACGAATCACACGGCCTTTATGATATTTTCTTCTACCCAGAAGTGCTTCATCAATCTGGACGGTGTGACCTTCACCGCCAATTTTTTTTGAAGTGCGATTCACCCAGAATTGACAAACCTATATATATCACCATTGAGTTAAAGTCAACCTTTCTTTAGTTTGTGAAGACGAAATATTATGATACAAACCTCCTGACAGAACGATATCCAATCAACAGCGGTATTATTGTTGATCCGAAAATCTTCCATCAATTTATGTTGATGTGGTGGTCTGTGGTACAAAAAGTACGCAATGATTCGACACGCAATTGCAATATCTATGCGGATTTTCTGGAACCATGTACCAGTTAGTGCACTCGTTTCAAAAGGACACCTAACTCTTCGACGTTTTTGTTTACGTGGAACTGTGTAATAATTATAAGTGCAGCGGAGAGATAATGTTTCGCGTGTTAATGAAATAACCGAACCGCATTCTCGACAAATGATTTCTTCCCTTATCACTTTGTGAGCAATTAAAAATTCAAGCAATCGATCACGATTGCTAATAAGCTCAATCATTTCAAACAATGTTATCATATTGATTTCACTTTTGCGACTGATAAAGTTCATAAATTGTTTGAGACAATGGGGAAGGGGAAGGGGAAATGTAAACAAACACAGTTTTTGTGTTAATTCATACCCACTGGCATACTTCAGTATACTGAACAAGAATATGTACACATGTTGAGCGCGGAAATCAGAAGTTCACATAAGTTTTGTATGTTGATTGTTTACAATAACAGCTGCACTAGAATTTTTTCACTGTCAACATTTTCGTGAATTTTCATGCCATTAAATTCAAATAAATTTTCGGTTTTTCAAAGTTAAAAAACTATGTTAATTTTTGATTTCCGCACCCAACATGTATACATATTCTTGTTCAGTATACTGAACACTACAACATATAAAAATTTCAAGGAAATCGGAGGTGAGGGGGTTCAGCTGTATAATTACCAAATTTTTAAATCCCATAAAATTACCGCAATCGGAAGATTTATAGCTTCATTTTGCCAAAATGCCTCTGAATGATTGTAAAGCAGCTTCTTCATGGGATTTCTGCGGTCGAACGATTGAAGCCCAGATTAGAAAACTAAGATTGAAATAAAATCTGATTTTCGAGGAAAATGCGTATTAGAATCAACATTATCAACAGAAAATATCAGTGGCGTTCTTTGCGGATTAAGTAATCCGATTGAAGTGAGATTTTCAGGAGATATTTGTATGTACAAGAAATTCTGTTTAATCCTTTGGTGATAGCGGGCATTTTAGTGAATTTCTAAGAACTCTTTTATTTCTGTGCGAACAAGATATACTCGTATTATAAGAAGAAAAAAAATACAATCACGTTTACATGTGCTTAGATGTTTTGAAGTCGTTTTGAAAATTTTAAGCTTCATGAAATTCCATAAATAGGACTAGGTTTCATAGAAATTTATTGAATATACTGGCGACTTTTAAAAAAACTCCTTAGGAAGAATAAAGGCTTTTTGCTTATAACTTTCGATGCAGTCATCAGATTTTAACACAATGCACTGAGTAGGTGCCGGGTGTTAAAGGTTTTTGTATGAAAAATTACAATAGGGCAGTTACGTTCAATATTTTTATATTTTTACTTATGTTCGAAGAACATAAGTATGATAATCGGTCGGGACAAAAATTCATATTTACATATATATATATATATATATATATATATATATATATATATATATATATATATATATATATATATATATATATATATATATATATATATATATATATATATATATATATATATATATATATATATATATATATATATATATCGCGCTATCCGATTACATTGATGTATATGCAGAATAAGTTTAGGTCTCACCGAGTGTTAATTTTCTTTAGCCCCTTGACGCCGGCGGCCATTTTAGAGATATTTTAGATATGACTGTTATTCTATCACAAAAGAGTTTTCAAATAAACAAAGTTTGCGATATGAATTTCATTTAATAAGGGTTTGGAAATTTTTAACCATGTGTGTGCTAGGTGTCTTAAAATAGAAGGCCTCCGAAAGCAGAATCAAATTGGAATTGTTGTTGCGGGATGATTGAAATTGAAAAAAAAAAAAAATTTCAATTTTAATCATCCCGCAACAACAATTCCAATTTGATTCTGCTTTCGGAGGCTTAGTCCGCAAAACGATCGAGTTTCCCGTATCAATTATTCTCTGCTTTGATAAGCTTTAGAGACGATATACGTTGTCTATGCTGATTTATAGACAAGAAGGGAACCGTGATCACAAATCAATAACCTTTATGAGTAAATTATTTCCATGGATATAAGTCGGAGATGTTAAAATTTGTCACAACCAGCGTAAATAACAATTAATGATTTCCAACTGCAAGTGGTCACACCAGTCAAGTATGCACTGTGTGCTGGTGTCTGATGAGAATCAGTGCATGCTTTCGAAACCACTTTGTCAAAATAAAATTTTCAAGATAAATAAAAAAAAAAAAAAAAATTTCAATTTTAATCATCCCGCAACAACAATTCCAATTTCTTCTATATTTATATAGCTCTGTAGTTACGACAATTGCTGAA
Organism: Nemotelus nigrinus; assembly: GCA_947369275.1. Taxonomy (NCBI): domain Eukaryota; kingdom Metazoa; phylum Arthropoda; class Insecta; order Diptera; family Stratiomyidae; genus Nemotelus; species Nemotelus nigrinus. The sequence continues at coordinate 40,745,167 of OX376373.1, read as the reverse complement.
AAAGAAAACCTTCAAACCATCGACTCTCCTAAAAGACTTTCGCTTTAAAAAAAAAAAGCAACTCAAAAACAAATCTTGTGCTTTGCCTACACAGGAAAGTAAAATTTTTGAAATTCCATATCGGACAAGTACTGGAGCCCTTCCCAATTTACGTATATTTTCTGCATCAAAAATTTCTGTTGACGGGAACTCACAACCCGATCATCAGATACAGTTGAAATTCATAGAACATATTGACCTTAAGTATGGCCAGGTCTGATAGAAGCAATTTTGTAATGTGGACAATTCTGTGACAGTGGTGCCATAAATTCTGATTTAGCTGCCAGATTTATACGAAATTCACACAGGAGCTGGACCTTACTCCAAGTCATGCTTGATAGAAATTTGGTTGATTGAGAATTCGCTCAGGAAAATAAAGCACTTTACCTTATAGCTTCCAGTGCAGTCATGGAATCATAACGAAATTCAAATGACAAATTAAAATTATTGTAGTATTCAAGAGAAACCTAATTGGAACAACCATGACAGGGCTGGCAGCTATGGTTTTTTTTATTTTTGTTGGCATATCTTTAGAATGAGAATTTTATCATAAAATTTTCAAATAGTAATGACCTTTTATTGAAAATAAACAACAAATATGCAGCTCTAAATAATTTAAAAAGTTTTGCGGGTGGCAACCCTAAATGTTTTTTGGACCCCTATAACTTCCAATGCAGTCTTTCGATCAATACGGAATTTGAGAATAGGTTGACTTCAACGTGAGGCAGATGTGACACATATTTGTCTTCAGTGCTAGCAAAAAGTTGCCAGCACAAGGCGTTTTTGCTATTTTCGTACCAATAAATGCTTGCATTAAGTATTCACATATGGAACATTTGCAATGAAAATAAGTAAACAATTTTGAAATATTCTAAGGTCAGAACATTTTTCGGATGGCAGCCCCAAAAACATCTTTTTAACGCTGTAACTTTCGATGAAGTCATCGAAATTAAATTGGCTTAAGGTTTATTATTACTTAGGGTGTATTGGTCTTAAATTGGAGAAACAGCTGGTGATAGTGGTCTTAAGTAGCTAGATATACAATCAAAATCTGCACAAATCCTCTACTGTTCTTCGAACATTTTTCTGGCGGTTCTGATGCGCTAAGGGGTTTTCGTGTCTTTTTTATGCTACCATAAAATTTTCAAAGAATGATAAGATATTTTAATTCAAACCAATTTTTTTTCCTTTTGAAGCTAGATTTAATCTGATTAATCGACATATATCGATATTTTGAAGGTAATCTGCCCTCTTCTTCAAAGTATAGTGGTCTAATCTTAAAATAGCTTAGGTAACTTATTTAAGGTGCTTACTTTTAAACTATTGACTAATACTTATTACCAGCTAACTATCTATTAATTATATACTCAAGTACATTTTAACTATCTATATTAATTACTTTATCATTATAAAATATCTGTTCAAATTAACCTGAACAATGGTGATACACAGTTTCCTTGGTCTGTGTTTAGTCGCCTATCCATCGGGGTTTTCCATATGTTCAGGCTTTCGTACGCATCCAGTTTTCGTACCTGCTGTACTTCATTAATTACCTCCACATTTCCACACGTTATGCTGTGCTCCTCCTCCAGGATGTGTTTCGCTACTGCTGATCGTACTACTGTTGCGTTCCTTTTCCTTGCTGAGGCTGCTTCCCGCTTATGCTCGGTTAGTCTAACACCAACTAACCGTTTTGTTTGTCCAATGTATGTATAATTTGTCGCATTCTGGGCAAGTAATTTTGTATATTCCACATTTTTCCTTCTTATCTTTTTTGTCTTTCACGTGACATAATTTTGTACTTAATTTTTTTACCCTACTGGTTGGAACTGCTTTTATATCAAAGCGTTCAAGAAATTCCTGAATTTGCTTGAATATTGGCGTACAAATAATTGGAACTCTTATAGCTGGTTTTTGTTTTTCTTGTATAAAGAGCGTCGTTAGCAGATCACGCTGTATATTGTCCTTTTTCTTTTTGACAAGGTTTCCAATTATTTTCTCGTCAAATCCATTTTTTCTCGCTGTATCTTTAATATATTCAACTACTGAGTTAAAACTTTCCTGATCCATGGGTACTGTTAATAGTCGGTGGATCATTTTTTGGGAATGGCAATGATCAGACGTGGAAGGTGTTGTTCTGTGGATGTGTAATAAAAACAAACAATCTATGTTTCATTTTCTAAAAATTTGAAAATTTCGCACCCGGAAAGCCTTAAATTATATAGCCGAAACGAATTTTACAGGGCTGGTTGGCCTCAACGGGAAACATATTTAGTATACTTTTGAATATGGTGCTAGAGGACGCCGTTTATGGTTTTCACTGTTAGAGGAAGAATCAAAGGTAGAAGATTCAATCAGATCGACACAGCTTTAGCCCAGATTTGTACTCTGTATAGTCCGATGAACCGAAGAAACATGAAGAAGTATTTTGCTATGATTTAACATAGCATAAGATAAATTTAACAATTTTTGGATATTCTTTTATTTAAATGCGCAATGAATGGAAGTTATTTGAGTACGAATGAATAGGTGAATCGAAATACACTGAAGTAATGTTATTGATTGTTTTTTGTGTTTTATCCACGCAACAAATATCGTTTCTACGTTTTATCGAGTTTTTACGGTTAATATCGGTGCTGCCAAGGTGCTCGGAATTAGTACTTGAAAAACAAGAGAACTACGCTATCAATCGCGAATAACGCATGTGATAAAATTTTCTAATAAAGTCCAGGCGTCTGTTCCACTAAGTATGAAAAGGTGAAAGTCTCTCTGTTTTACTTTTTCTACTTATGACCTCCAACATCATTTGTGTTCTATATACATGAATGTGTATGAAATAGCCTTAAGAATAAATATATACTTTTCTACCGACAATCATCTCTCCTAAATAGCTATCATTTATTCTTACTTGTCCACTCAGCAAATCTTTTTTTGTATTCATGAGAATCTTAAATCACTTAGCCATTTAACCGTAGAACCTTATTATGCCAACCAACCTTCAACTAAACATAAAATCATCATATGTAAAATATTTCCTTGATTTCCTTCACTTTGCCGTAATCATTAGCGAGAATCACAGACCGTTATTTTTCATTAAACTACTGGGCTGAGCTTCATATATTACCGGAAAATGGACCAAAGTGACTGCCACCCCATTAATATGCCTCAAGATTTCGCAATCGACCTTGGCTAGCAAGCATTTTGACCCGAAAAATCTTCACTTTTGAAAAATGAAAGTCTAAGTTATGCTAGTTGAATAACATTTTCTGAAGGACACTTTCGTCGAGAGGAAGGCAAAAATGTCTTGTTGCCGCAACATTATTCTTCCTATTCAAGTGATTTATAAGTGTAAATGCTTGCGTCTCCGGTGGCTTAATGGATACGGTTTCTGAGAAGGGCATCTCGTGTCGAGAAAATAACTTTATAGGAATTAAATTATTCCTATTGAGATACTTGTCACGTATTTCCGAATAAATATTGTGAGTTTGAGGCAATTTGTCTTTTGGGTTATTATAATCTTCGGTCGGGAGTTTGTCTAATGTCATAATAATGGAAAGTTTGAAAACCGTTTGGCTGAAACGATTGTGGGAGACGATATAAATTATGTATTTTAAATCATGAAATTAGTTTGGAATAACGAAAGAGCTTTTGTTTGATCGTTCATCAATTTCTATTCAAACATTAATTACCTTTTAGCTTGCTACCAAGCAAAGTTATCTGTGGGATGTCATTCACCCGCGAAAATCTTTTGTGTTTCACATCGAAATCATCTACAGCTCCAAAGTCATCGGCCTGACACGAACTGAGATTAACAAGGATGGGTGAATGAATTGTGAAAATCCGCCTGGTACCGTAATAAATGGAGATAATATTTTCATAGGTGCAGCGATGGTGACGGGAATAAAGGACAGAGCGAGCGAACAAAATTTCGTGTTTAATCTGCCATAACAAAATGTATTCGTTAGGCCGGATGGACAAAACACATTATGTATCGACATCATCATAATCAAATGATTGCCATAAAAAGAATGGATTCTGATGGAAACTTCGAACGGTTCAGAAGCACAATATGGGTAAATTTTATTATAATGGTCGATAAGAGATGAGATGCTAATGGAGTACTCAAGAATTTAAGCTGAGTCAAAAGTAAAACGATACGATTATTTTGTATCATGTTGTTTTGATGGGTATAATATTTGATATAACTTTTTGAATATTCTAGCTATTTCAAGATTTTTTGCCGACTCATCGAAATTTATCAAAATATTCCAAATTCGCTAACAAGCCGATTAATTTCAACCCGATGACCAGCCATTTCCTAGGCCAAAACAGAAATTAAAATAATATTTACGGTGAAAGAGGAATTTTCGATCTCAGAGATGGGGTTTTCACCAGTTATTACTTATAGAGAATTGATTGAACTAGCTGTGGCCCGATGCTTACACGAGCGATTTTTATTGGCAATCGAGTTCGAAATTTGAATGTATTCGTCATGTAAATCAGAATTTGAGAGGTTTTCATAATATATAAGGGTTATGGTTGAAGAAATCAAGTGGTGTCAAAAAGTCCGTACATAATATGTTGTCCTGTTTTGGTTGATCAAAAGCGGAAGCGTATACGTGAAAGTCAGGAAGTTGGTTGAAGTGTATTCATTTTTAACCAAAACCATGCTGCTCTTGAGCTAAGGTAGGTTAACCAAAAGTGTAAACCGTATGCAAGCAAATCTCTCAGTGATTTTATTAAGAATAGAAATTGGACGATAGTTTAAGACACATGTTAAATCGGCCGCTTCACGTACAAAGAAGACATTGTTAGTTTATCAAAGAGAAGCTTCAGCTTCAGAGCATTATGTATCCTTGAAAAACGTGATTGAAAGATTTATTAAGATTATCTCAGATGGCCTGCTAGCCTGACTTGATTCACGAATGGTCATCTATGACTTGAAGGTTAAGTTTTAAATTGTTTTATTTAAAAAGTAAGTGGATTTCGGAAAAAAATGAAAAGAGAAAGGACCGGTTAGCGAAAATATGCAGAGTTCGTCAATGCCGAAACCTCCAAGTTTTACAAGCAACAGGCTATGAGTTATAATGTCGAAAGTCTTAGAAAAATCCACACATATTCTACCAACTTAAAGTAAGGAATCGAAGGTTGGGGCGAAATAAATAAAACTTTGTTGCTATGCTAAATGAAAAGTTTAGAGAGAAGAATATATTCCATTACAGCCGTGTTTGCAGAAATTGACTGAAACAGTAAATGGGAGAAATAAGATAAATAGTATTAAGCACACTACTGGAAAGCATAGTTAATAACTAGCTGTATTGTGACGACGAATTTTATTTATTCACTGAAATAGTTATCCATCATGCAGTTTTTGCAATTTGGCCTACGCAAAATAAAACCAACTTCTGTAAATCTGATGAATTGAAGATTTTCAGACTATTGATAGAATTTCAAAACAAAAAACAAACATTCAAAACCAACAAACGTGGTTTATTCCTGTGAAAAAAATTTACATCCTTCGCTTCAATAGCCAGTAGCTGTTTATTTGAATAATTTCTCAGAGGCAAGAAATCAAGCTTGTTTCGGTTTTATTTACGAACAAACATAATCAAATTTTTCTACAGATTGTAAATGGATAAAATAAGGATATCAAATAGAATGTTTGCATTTATTTCGCAAAAAGAACGAAAACCAAATTCGTCTCGCCCATAATCAGTAGAAATTAAATAAATGATTACATCAAATACTTTGAAATTCTTTTGAAACTACAAAATTCAAAGTTCATAGTCCACAAAGCTCAAAACCCTAATCAGATTCTTTTCATTTGGCAGGATTTTAATTATTTTGTGATTCGCGTTTTCTGCTGATTTTTTAATTTCAACATCACACGCTCAGATAGATGGAAGGTTGAATGATGACTGAAAAATTCGTTGCATGACCAAATTGTTTAAGCTACATTTCAAATTCCATTCTGTTTAGCAATTAGATGGCAAATGAGGCAGCCTCACAAACTTTCTTTTGTAGTCATAATTGGTTTATATGAAATAATGAGGAGAATAGCACAAGGAGTATGAAAAACCATTAAAAATAATGGAATTTCATTTTACGTTGCTTGTGCTGAAATATTGAGTGCTTGCAGTGAAAAAAAATGTTAAGAGGATTGTGTTTCAGATACGCAGTATGAATTTTTTTTGGTTCAACCAACGAAATGTTCAAGCTTTGTCTGTATATGATTCGCATTGGGCAGCCATGTAATTTTCACAAGATCCTTGAATGAAATTCTTACTTTTCCCTATGTCAGTTTAAAATTCAAGCAGTTATTAACAAACCGATTCCACATTCAAATTTGACCAAGTCCTTTCGCAGTTGTTTGAGAAATATTATAATATAGTAAAAATATCATCAAAATATCACCTAAAACCAATTTTTTCACTTCCAGAAGCAAAACACATCCATGTCATGCAAATGAATCTGAATACTAGAACCTATTTCATTTGGCTTGATCAATTTCACTTTCATGTCAAACTACATATGCATACTCATTATTGGCCACGATAATTACGTTTACCTTGCGCGATAATTAGAAACATAGCATCGAATGAATATTTGATGTTTTTCTAACAAAATTCATGGATTCATAGAAATACTAATGCAGAAATCGTAAATGTGCACAATATTAAAGATCTCGTGAAACTTTAAGAGACAAGTTTCAACATTTACTCAAGCAACCGTCCATTTACTGCTTAATGCTTTCCCGGACAAGAACTGTTTATTTGCCTTACTAACGTACAAGGCTTTCAACAAACTTACATAGCGTGTTTTAGTTGAGTTAGAAATGAAGCGAATTCATCTCCTGCTGCGATTAAGCTTACGTAAATGATGTAAATACCGGTAGCATTTATTCCTGTGATAAATACTGAATTTTCTCTTCGATGCACAGATAACGGTTTCTAGTTGAATTTTCCTGGCACAAAAGAAAAGCAAAAGTGAGTCGAAACCACGTATATAAAAGAGCAATTGAGTATTCTGCAATCCTGACGTGTTTTACTGGGGTGGAATGTCCTTGAACGATTGAAGCCGTTCTGTAATAATTCATCTTCATTAATAGAATACAATACGCTCACCCTCCTCATTGGGTGTAATTGATTGATGAAATTATTTGTTCGTCAAGTGGCGTTGTCTCTTGTGTAGCCACAGTTTCTCGAAAGCAAATATGAGTAGCCATTATGAATCTTTCGTTGTCCTTTTGGCACTCCAAATATGTTCATTCATCAATTGCCTGGCGACATGGCTACAGGCGGACGTTGCCAGAAAGATTTTTTTATTATACTATATTTTCTTTTCACAACAATTGATAGGATTTGTCAAATTTAGCTCCTCGACTTATTATGGCACTGGTTTTCTCGTTAAATCATCAAGTTTCGAAGAATAACTGCTTTCCGCAGTGACTGTGACTTATTTTTTCACGCGCTAGGACCAAATATATTTTTTTCTGGGAAGTATAATTCATATTTGGAAAAGCAATTCAACGCCCGAAAAATTTTCACTACTAGGTTTGTTCTCTCGTTTCGTCGCTTTCGTGTCATTAAACGATGCTCCAACAACTCCATTAATTTTCCAGCCGAAGACTTTCTTAAGCAAAGAGAAGGAAATTCGGCACTGTCATTTCATTCCGACGCATTATTTTCGTTTGCCGCTTGTGGAGCACTCTACCAAGTTAGTGGCGGACAATGCTCACGAGCCGTAGTGATATTATGAATATGGGCTGAAAAGTAGTGATGCTTAAGGGCTTTTTGTAGCGGCCTACTTATATAAGATAGTCTTCTATGCATGCCTGCTTCCCTCGATAGTAGCAATTCTAGATTGCCTGGAGACAAGAAACTACTTCAAGTTGGAAAGAAAGAGCAATTACGTGCTTTACAAAGGAATCTCTGGAACGGAAATTGTGTTCAGATCTGATTATCCCCAGCAAATACTGCTGGCGACAATGTGAAAAGAGAGATTTGATCGCTGGAAGCTTGTAATAAATAGATTCCGTTGTATTAATGATACTTACCGGCTTTTTTATCTCACGACGTGACGGAACATTACATTTTCAGATCATTATGATTTCATGAAAACGGGATATAATGCTGAAACAAAGGAAAAAGAGAAATATTAAGTTGATTGATGTCAATAATTAACGACTGTGTCCATATTGTAATTGTTATTGTTTGAAATAAGCATTGTGAAAATCCTAATCATAGGACCAGGTCCTATTCTTGAGTTTTTGTCAAGAACCCTTTATTAATTGTTGCGTTTGGACATAATAATATAATAGTAATAATAATAATAATAACAGAAATTTTAATCATTGCATTGTGCATATATAAGTTAACTGCGTTTGGACATAAAGCTTCAGTTAGTCAGCATATTTGTTAAGCTAAAACAAGTGATGAACACTCCTCAAAATTCATAACATGTACAAATTGGATACAAGCTGTTTATTAAAAGATTATGAAGCAACGTCAAATTTAGATTAGGAATGCAAATGACATTGGACATTGGACACCATTATGTGGTAAAAAATAAAGCCAGAGGTTGCTGGGACTATTGCAAGAGCGGAAGAGGTATGCCATCAGGCCAGACCGGTAGTCCTGCTGGTAACGCTGGACGTACAAAACGCTTTCAACTCGGCCAAGTCGACCGACATCCTCTGGGCCTTTGAGCAGACGTTCCCTGTCGCTGGTTACTTGCTAGCTATGATGCGCGACTACCTCAGGGACCGATGGTTGCTCTACGACACCGACGAAGGAGTCAAAAGGAGGCCTGTCACCTCAGGTGTGGCACAGGTGTCGAACTTAGGGTCTGATCTCTAGAACATCATGTACAATGATCTGCTGCGTGTGGCATGCTTGTGGATGTGTTTCTGGTAGGTTACCCTGATGACGTAGCAGTGGTGAATCACTTCTAGATCTACCGAATTCGCTCAACTCAGACTTAACCAAGTCATGAAGAGGGTGGATCGGTGGATGACCGTGGACGGCCTCCAGCTGACAGTCTCAAAGGCAGATGCTGTTATGCTGACGAAGCGGAGGATACCAACTGTCATACCCATCACAGTTGGCTCCGTCGAAGTCCAGACCAGCAAGTCGGTCAGGTATCTGGGAGTGACTCTTTACACTAAGCTGACGTATTGGAATCAGATCCGCAGGGCATATGACAGAGCTCTAGTAGTCGTCACTTCGCTGAGTAGGCTAATGGTCAACGTCGGTGGACCCAGTGAGATGCGACGGAGGCTGTTAATGATAACGACCGATTCCATTTTGCTATATGGAGCCAAAATCTGGGGAGATGCGCTTTAAACTGAGAAGTTCTGGAAGCGCATTGCCAGTGTCCAGCGCAGGGGTTCCCTGCGTATCGCTTGTAACTACCGCATGGTCTCAGGAGAGGCTGTGATGGTGGGATAGCATGACAACGCAGGGAAGGGTACCTCTTTTGCATGCGTGTACGCTTACCCTCCAACTTTTTCAAAAACGGTGGAATTTAATGTACTAAAGGGTGCTGGACGACTAACCTTATTGGTTTTATTGGACCACGGAGAGGTAAACTTTTACATTTGTCAATTCTCGACAGGGCACGGTTACTTCAGGAAATACCTGCACAAAATGGGTGAGGTGGTCCACCGTACTGCCGGTACTCTGTGACTGAGCTCGATGATACTCAGCACACATTTTTTATGTGCAGTCGCTTCGTAAGTTTATGGCGCACTGTTGAGTTCACGATCGGCCTGAGACGCATAGTGCTGCGCATAAAGCGGGAGGAAGGTTGCTTTAGGGCCCATGATCTGCGGTAGTTTCTGAGGTCGGTGGTTACCGATGGGTGAGTCAGCACGACCGGGTTGAAGCAGTGCTTAGGGGGGGCCCCCGACTCGTAGCTTTGTGGGCTTGTAAATGGTCCTAGTTTTAGTGAGTCAAACCTTACATATCCCGTGGTAGTAGGTCACCCGGGAATCTGGTAAGCAGATTTTATTTTGCCATCTACACCAGGAGGGAAAAAATGTGGATAAGAACTGGAATTCAATTTAAAATTGAAATGAGAATGAAAATTTAAGCAACCAAGCAATTTAAACTATGTTAATGGTAGAAGGTCTAGTGGGTCGGTTTTTTACAACCGCTGAAGTCTGAAATGAGTTAAAGATTTTTGGGCCAAATTTTTGAGATAAACACCACGAGCTGCAACATATTTTCGATTGCACTTTTCGATTGGCTCTGCAATCGTTTCGATTCGTAGGTCTTTGTATAAACAAACGTGGCGAAAGTCCTTCGGGGTTTCGAGAATACCCCTCAAGATTTTTTGTATACCCTGTAGGTTGCTAGAATTTTGAAAATATATAGTTCATTAAAAGTTTATATTTCGCAACAACACTACATAACCTTTTTATTTAAAAGATAATCTTATTTTACAATTTTAATGAATTATTAATTGCTATGACAAATTAATTGATGCTTGAAGTAGATCTTAATCTTGATCTACAAAATTCCTAAAAATGACAACTCATTTTCTAATTTTTAATTATGCGAAACATTTTTCTTAGCCTACTTGTTATTCAAATTTTGGTGCATGTCCAGTGTTTGTGGAGAGTTGTAGAATGTATATGAACAGAAGTGCATTTACGAAAAAGTATCCACAATCCATTGAAAAACACATTCATAAAAAAACACTTTGGAACCGAGTGAGAGTGCTAGTTTAGCATTGAAAATTAATCTGAAGTTGTTGAATTTAAACTTCAGGTGCTCATCTTTAGCTTCAATAAAACATTTCCATGTTAGCCTCCGGTTGAGGTTGCATCCTAAACTACCTGTATTTGAGTTTTCGGATTTAAAGTATATACTTTGCTCAGACTGATTTGAGGACAAATTCGTTTTAACAAAATGAAAGTGGTGTGGCGATATTTCAATTTGTTCATTTAGGTTTTCAATCTGATAAGTCATTCTTCAATATGTGAGATGTCGGCGTGCAAGATCAGGCTGAGTTGGGGCCTAGAATAGTGATTTTGCCAAAAAATGGCTGTTTCATCGCTTACTCGAAGATAAGAAGTTAATGTTGTATAATGTTGTATCATAAAATACTTCCTTCTGAAAATCCAGATTGCACTTGGTATTGGGCAGCTGTAAAGCTTTTCTCACCATCCTGCAATGTTCAGTTTTTCAAATCAGATGAAAGGATCTCAGAAAAGTATATTGAAAACATTGACGTGATTTCGTGGATCAATCATTGATTCCAGATTTTGTCAAAGGCTTTTCCTAAATCTAGAGAAAATACTGAATGGTATTTTCTATCCTTAAAAGCTATTTTGATATCTGACATAATTCCAAGAAGTTGTTGAGTTGTTTCGCTCTTGAATTTGGCTTGCGTTTCCTATACCTCATGGAATTTTTTTCAGTAAAATTTTTTACAGCATTTTGGAGCCGTTGGGTAGCAGACTAATAGGTCTATCAGATTTTATCTGAGACGAGTCTTTGCAAGGTTTAAGAATCGTTATAAATTTTGAAAATGAAATGAAATGCGTCTGAGAAAAATTCATTCCTAAAGATGACATTGAAGAGGTTTCAAAGCAAAGTAGTAAGTACCTATACTCAAGCATGGCGTCCGTTATGATAGTCATGCCTAGAGATGCTTTGAAACGGTTTTGGTAACATGGCTTTGGAAATGAAATGAAATCCCCCATCAAAGTGGAAAAATCCCCCAAGTACCTCATTTTTTAGAAAGATCTTCTGAATTGAATTTCAGTAATATTTTGTCAGTAGGCTCAAAAGTAATGTAGTAATTTTCAAGATAATCACGAAATTCTCATCTGGTCATCAGCATAGTGTGACGCGAGCGGTGAAAAGGAAGCTATCGAAGGAAGAGACAGACGGTCCAGAATGAGGCAGAGTCGGCAGTCGGTCGTCAGTGCTGAAGAGCGATGGTAGCGCTGAAATTTCGTGTATTGTGTGGGATTTACTGGAAAATAAAGACAATTAATATAGTGCTCATGTAAACGTCCATTGTGACAATAGTAAATATTCTATTAATAAAATAAGAAATTCTTTTTCTTATTGTATTTATCATTATATTTATAATTGGGGGTGCTCTCTGAACTGATAAGTTTAAAACAACATAAACAAACATAGAGCTAAATCCGATATACTTATGTTTGAATCATTGTTCATCCTAACAGTTTTCATCTCATGCAAAACGACTGAGAGCTATTCGCTTTCGAACATGTTCGGCGTGGAAATTTTCGCCACTCGAATACTGTTTCATCGACGTTTTCATTTAATAATGGGGGGGTAGGGGAATGATCCGTAATATTTGCCTGACTGAATTCTAATGCTGCCAATTCCAGTTGTTCCATTTTCTTAAAATAGCAATGGTTGGTGGAATTCGTTGCTGAATTTGTTTGCCCAGTACTATGATTAAGTTCGTATTAAATGATTTTGTTTTCCTCGAAGCCAATTGAAGCCTCGTTAAATGAATCCTTAAAATTTATAAGTATAGTATCCATAAAATTTTCTTCGAAATCAAATGCTCGTGGGATGTCTATGTCAACTTTCGTTCTTTCACTTGGAGGCAAAAAAAACTCCTAAGTAATCATCAATATGTACAAATACCCCATCGACTTCCACTGATCAACGTCTTTGGATTGAAACATTTTATTTATGTTTTTTGATTTCTATGAAATAAACAGTATAAATGTCATGTAGAGACCATTTTCTTTTTAGTTAGCATCAAAAATAGTTGATTTACAATGGAACATTTTTTATTTCTTATCGCAGGGCAGAAATATATTTTTAAAACATCAGATTGGTTAAATATTTTCTCAATTGCTGCGGACCTTGAAAGGCACCTTGTTATTGAAAGTTGTGAAGTCGATTATTTTATTTATATTAAGTGAAGTAGATTATTTTCATGCCTTATTTTGGACTTGTGCTATGGTTGTAAAAACAATTATAGCATTCTTATATTATAAAATCTAAATAGGCTGGTAGAACTTTAAGTGTAGTTTCTGTTGCTAAATGCAGTAAATTACATATGCATTTTACAATTACCAAATTATTGTCAAATGCTTTTAAAATAAATGTAACTGATTGACGTTGCCCTACCATGACACTGGCATCGTTAACGCCAACACTTATCAAATTTTCCATCTTCAGTCCATCCATTTAAAATTGATTCTCTATTGCGGATGCCAATGTGGTAGCATCTCTGGCTTCTGTTTCCATTAGCCTATAAAACGACGTTTTGATTTTTTGCAAATTTGTGCTAATGTATTGAATCACTGCGCACAACATTTTAGTGCAATCAAGAGCAGTACTTTTATCCAACACAAGTGAGAACACTGTGAATATCAGTTGCAAGATCATCCAGAACAGGGCCGGGGCTTCCATAGGCGCGTATGGAGCAGTCGCACCGGGCGCTGGCGAAAAGGGGGCGCAACTAATCGAAGATAAAGATTTACTCTCTCACCTTCAAAAATTTGATCTTAAGTTATCAGTCACTTAAGTCTTGCTTATTAACTTTTTCCGTTTTAAAGAAAATATGTTCGAATTTTTCTTTCTATTTTAAAAATCAACTCTTCTCAAAAAATAGTTTCTTCTACCCGACAATCCAATCAGGAAGCAAAGCAATATATGAAATCACCATACATGATACAAATGATTACCTGCAATGCAGTCGTATAATAGTTGAAAGCTGTTTTACTTAAAGTTCATGATATATGTACATATGTATGTAAATTACTTGCAGCAAACCCTGCCTTCACATGCAAGAATAAGAACTGCCTACACATTATAGGCAATGCCAGAAAACAGTATTAATTTTCCCACAAAAAACATTTCCCTTACCAGCCGATGACATCCCTCGATATAAAAGAATTAAACTAATATTTCCATCCTAAATTGAAAATTTACATAAAATACTCTTGGACATTACTTTTCTCGTTGGAATTTAACTTAATCATTAATACCCGTACGCAATGGTGCACTATTTAGCACCGGAACATTTTGCTCCTAGTCAATTCCATACGAGCACTATGCCTACAAAAATATGTATCGGTCGATCGATCCGCAGCGAATGGTGCACTGGACGAAGTCTGCGCCACAGAAGTTTTTTTTTATATGAAGTTTTCTACATGGCGAGAAAATGTCATGAAGATCGTATACGTGGGCATGGCGCAAGATCCCAATATTGCTCCATTTACTATGGTATGCCAATTCAGGCGATTTCAGCAAATATTTTGTGATGAAGAGTTGTTTCGCTAAATGTTAATGAAAATTTTAGAAATGCATATTGATGCATATTCAATGATTAAGATCAAAATAAAATATCTATGTGGGGAGTATATATGAAAACGGGAGTAAATGTATAAAAGTTTTCTGTGTAACAAATTTGCTTTTCATTTTCCTGATGTTAAGTAACGGTATTTTGCAATGCCAAGAGTATAGTGTTATTAGTACAATGTTAAGAGTAATGCTTGCATTAGCTGATTTTTCTGTACAACATTTATTGGTAAATTATTGCCTTTGTTGTTGTATTTTATATTAATGAAAGATTGATTATCTACTAGAATGACACCAATTGTTAACAGAAAATTGTCGGATAGTGCAAATAGAAAATGAAACCGGCTCTTAGAGTAGGTTTTGAAAAAGTGTATAGTGTCGCTGGCCTTTAAACCGTTGTGCAAAACGAGATGGGAAAGTAGAATAAATGCACTCAGACCTTTCGCGTTTAATTTAGACAAAGTTTACGAGGCTTTTGTCGAACTTTCGCGAGGCGATGATGCTAAATTCAATCACACCGCTGAATGCTAAGGTAATAACATTATAGAATTCCAATTTTTGTGTTGCATTTTGATCTGGTGGACATATTAAACAAAATAAATATTACAAGTAAATATTTGCAAAGTCCTGAAATTTGCTTGGAGACAGTGGTTGAAATATTAATTTCTACAAATATGTTTTTAAAGCAGATACGTTCAGAGAATAAATTTGTAAAGTTTTCAGGTAATGCAAAATCAATTGCTTGTGACTTGGATATTCCTTATGAATTTTAAAGTTTATCTGCATTAAGATCAATGTGAAAAAGAGCTCTTTTCATTACAAATGTAGAGATGTAGCGGTTTTGGATCCTCAGGAATAGTTCAAAATTGATTTTTATTTTAAAATACTGAACTAGGCAATACAATCATTTTCTGAAAGGTTCGACCAAATAATTGTACAGTTGCTTATATAATATTAGGAAAATTCATTGCACCCCAGATATTATTTCCCAAGACTGTCAGTTTGGAGGAAAAATTGATTTTAAATAGTCAATTTGATATATGTAAGTGTATCTGAGCTTTTTGAGGAGATAAAAATGTTTTCTGTAGTTATGCTTCCTGACAATTCACCAACCAAAGTGTTGTCTTTTATTTTTGATTGACATTTGGAAACAAAGTGTCGAAGTGCAGCTATAGCGTCGTTAATATTTTTAACCTCTCCTATTACAGTCGCCACTGGTGCGCGTAGTTTTTCTAAGTTAAAGCTGATCTAGAATTACATGAGGTCAACTTTGTCTCAAGAAAGATTAGTGGACTTAGCAACAACAGCCGTAGAAGAGGATTTGTTGGAAGAGCTAAATTATGATAAAATCATAGACCAATTTGCGAAAACGAAAGCAAGAAGGGTACAGTTTAGCTAGTAAGAATTAAATTAAGCTTTTCTCTTATCATTGACTTAAGGTCAGAATGAATTTTAACTTGGGTCTACAGCTCCTACGATTCTTATTAGCGTATGTATGTAAATTTATCACAAATTGAAAACATTCTTTTAGTTGTGTTTTATAAATTTTACTTATTGTTAAAATATTTATTTTTGTATATATTAATATCATGTATAACCTTATGGGCTATGCGGACTAGGCCTACTATATATATATATATATATATATATATATATATATATATATATATATATATATATATATATATATATATATATATATATATATATATATATATATATATATATTTATATATATATATATATATATATATATATATATATATATATATATGCCCTTAATTCCTTAGTGTACTCACACATACGGGTATTGTTTGATTGACCATGAGGTATATTCCTTTAGGATTCATTGAATGTATTGCATAAGCGCAACATCTGGCTTTTGCACCGGGCGCAGAAATCATTCGCCCCGGCCCTGATCCAGAATACAAAGTGCCATTACATCTAAAATCACGGCTGCACATTTTGTACGATGCAGCTTAATGTCACACAAAATTTCGGATTTTTCATATAACTTCTTCAAAAAGCTCCCAGGATGATCCATAGTACACTAAGAACAATGTTTTGCTATATATGCCGATATTTTTATTTCCACGGTTTTCCTTATAATATTTACATACATTCATACTCTGCGATTTTTTAATTAGGTCCAGCAGTATCGATTCTTTCTGTAATGTACTCTTTGCATGTAACTGCAAATCTTTTTATAATTCATTTATAGAGCCTGCATGTTGCCTTTGAATCATCCCTTAATGTAGGCATGATCCATCCTAAATGTAAATTTA
This sequence comes from Nemotelus nigrinus, assembly GCA_947369275.1. Lineage (NCBI taxonomy): Eukaryota > Metazoa > Arthropoda > Insecta > Diptera > Stratiomyidae > Nemotelus > Nemotelus nigrinus. The sequence continues at coordinate 40,728,540 of OX376373.1, read as the reverse complement.
AAAATATGCTTGTGAAAAATTTTATAATACGCCTTTGAATTGATGAATTGAATGGAAAAAAATGTAAATTTACATGTAAGTGGGACACTTGTTTGTATTTACAGACAACACTGTGTTTATGAAAACTAATTAGTCAGTTTTCTGTTTCGAAAATTTTGAGCTGGTAATGCTATTTTATTCCATTTGCCATTTTTAAATTCATACTGGTGAAACCATATACTTTTTCCATCAGAAAGTTATGCGAAAATGGATTTTCCTAACTGAAAACAAATTAAATTCAAAGCATCTCTTTTTGTATAGGAACCAAAGACCTCTGAATTATATGGTTGAATTCTTTTTTTTTATCATGAAGACGACAGATTTTACAACTGTGAAAAAAATTGAAAAATTTGAAAAAAATTCAATATCAATTATAAATGATTTTCAACTAGGCAATTAATTATTGCATGCTAATTATGCAGTCAAACACATTATGCTTTATTATGTGCGATTCATTATATCATATTCCGAAAATTATTTTTATTTGTTGAACCATAGTTTGGGTCGGTTCAATAAAATCTTGTATGAAAATTTCAAGTGATGCCGAAGTCAGTACCAAACTTAAGGTGGTATTGAGGTTAACATTTTCAAAACTCAATCTTAATTACGCTGAGTCTCCTCCAAAATATCCCTCCATTAATATCATTTCCCTGAAAATCTCCCCGAGCTTAAATTTTTCGCCAAATTTCGCCAAAAAGCTAAAATACTCATAATTGGGATTTATGATCTAACGTTCGACAACTTCTTCCTGGAGAGGTTTATGAAATCTTTTGTTTATGCTTATTAGCCATACACAATTTCCAAGATTAAAAATTATATTCGATATATCCCTGCGAATATTTTGTCATAAGCTTTCTTTAAAGGACAAAAGCGTGTCTGTAAAATCTTGTTGAATTTTTTTTACTTTCTACGCATCATCGCTTTATTTATATTTTACTTAAAATAATAATTTTCATACAAATGATATAATTTATTTCAAAAATAACCATATGGCTCTTGCAAAATATTCCATCCATATAAGTGATGATATTTGAGAGCAAAATCGTATAATTGCTTGGTCCAGTTAGTAGAAAACTCCAAAGTGCAGCTCCCACGTTTGAAATTTCTTTCTTCAGATGCCAATTATTTATTTTGGCCATGCATTTTTTATTGAATGCACCAACTACTTGCATGTATAGTATATTCTGCCATGGCTACCATACTACTCGTACAGTTAAACTTTCATTTTCCATTTCCTATCATCTACTCGAAGGTACTACTTCAGAAATATTTTAGCCATTCAATGAGTTAAAATGGACCAACGTCACAAGTTTACATTCACAGATGTGCATCTGAATGCTCTACATGCACTTAGTAAACTTGAGCTTACGACAGGTTGTTGTGAGCAACCAACGATTGGTCCTTCTCTAATGAATATCGAATCCTATTTTCACCGGATAAGATGAGCCGGATAAGATTAAGAGAACTCTCCAATTTGAGATTATTTATCAACAAAAGAGTTGTACTGAGAAGATTCTACATGGAATGAGAAGATTCTTCAAATGTAATTAGTTTCAATTAGTCTTTGACATTCACTGATTTATAGATTAATCTGCGGTGTAACTATAGACACTAGAATTTATTTCTTCAAAACAAATAGTAAAATCCGAAAATTTTCATTTGGAGTGCTCGATCCAGTCGTAAAATAGCAGGGATTCATTTAACGTTTTGTATCTTTACCGACAAACGAATACGTACATACCGAGCACATTGTCATCATGAATCTATAAAATTTTATGAAGGACAGCACAATAAAGCTTTGACCTCCTGTTGCGTGTTTCGCCAAAGGATATCGATATATTTATGAACTCTTGAAAGTATTAGTCCCAAAAAAGATTCCGAGTTGTAAAAATAAGTCGTTAGAATACGGATCGGTACACATATTGGAAATTTTATGTTCGTATTAGATGATGCAAAACTATTGTCGGAGAAAATGGTGATTTTTATCATGATTTTGGGTTTTAGTGGACATGAAAATCAGCTCAAGGTTTTTTTTGTAGAATCTGTAACATTTCGAAAAGTTTGTTTTTAGGTTCTTTTTTATCATATGGAAAATTCATCGCAGCTACCACAAAGAAAGCTGATTATTCAAACTGTATTTTTTCAGTATTTTATTTGCAATGAAGTGTTAAACTAGAATTTACGGCTTTAGAAAATAACTAGCAATGCATGAATTGGAAGTATGTGTAATAAAGAAATGTATATGGAAACACGGGCGGCAATTTACCTAAACAATTATAGCCCAGATAAACCCACATCTACCATAATAGTCTTTGATATAAATAAAAATAACATTGCCATCAACAGATGAATTGACAAACCTGCAATTAAATGGGTACGGGTTTTGTATTCAAAAAATAATATAAATACTCTTTTCTCATGTTGGCTTCATTTTAAAAATAAATTTAATGAAGCCTTCAAAATGAATTTCTGAAAAAAATATTCTACACTCTAAAGCTTCTCTTGAACTTTATTGTGATAAAAGCAAACTCAGCAAAAAAGGAAAAATTTCACAAGATTTCGAAACTGGATAGAGTCCATAGTACTTTCGGCAGATAATCTGCTTTGCTGTCATTCGAAAAGGATGCGAAACGGTTAAGTTCGGATGAAGTTTTCCAAATGAAGGAAGCACTTGAACTTGGCTGAGAAAACGAGCATGAATGCTTTTATTATGCGATTGATTAAGGTTCAACTGAAGTTTCCACGTGAATTAACATTAAATTTCGGGATAGTCATGTTAAGTGGCAGATGTCTCTGTGATTGGGTTTTTTTTTAAATAAGAAAGAAAATTTGAAGGTAAGCGAAATAATAATTCAAAATTGTTTCTCAATAAAGGGTTATGGAACAATTTTTTATGCCTGAAAACTCGAGTTTTATCGTTTGGTTAGTTTTAAATTGGTTTTGGGTTTTGCAGCTTCACAATGAGACGCATGTACGGTTTATATATTACCAGAAATTAAGAGATTTGAATTGAAAATTCCAGCCTCGCTGACTTCTGTTATGATACCTCCGAGGGTCTAACACTTAAAACTGTACTGCAATATAAACTCGTAACAAAATATAGTCAAAGATAATTGAACGCAGACGAAACTCGTTAATTCTAGTGAAATTTATTTGGTTGCTTCAATTTAATTTGAGAAACGGAAAATTCCATATAAAGCGTTATAGTCCAAAAACTGTGTCGTCTGAAAAGAGGTGCATTGCGTCAAATCCGGTAGTTCTGATTTTTCGCGTACTTGTTTATGATGATGCCGCAATGAATCATCAAAGTTTGCAACCTCGAGCAACGAACGCAACCATGTCGAAATGGAGAAACAACGAGAAGTTTTCAATTTTTTTTCAATTTATACCATAGAGGAATGCTTGTATGATAAAATTTATTCAATAAATGTTTAAACTTTACTAAATTTTCAATAATTTGAGACCAGAACAGTCTCTGTAGACCAGATAGCTTCCAAGATTCATCCTTTCGGAATTTATTGATTTTTCTTAAATTTTGAAATTTTTAGCAACAAAATATTGCAAAAAAATTCAAAATTTTAATAAAATCGACAATTTCGATAGGCTGTATCTCAGAAACTATCGGATCTAAAGAAATGGTTTTGATTTCAAATTATAGCAAATGTAGCATCATTTTTAAATAAAGTCATATCTTAATTCATATCATTAAACAAGTCCTTTATGGTACAAATTCACAAAAACTAAAAAAAACAGTCGAACATTTCTCGATTTTTTTTTTTAGATTTTGACAAGGTTGCGTCTTGCATCCGAGGTCGCAAACTTAGGTTATTCATTGCGGCAGCATCATAAACAAGTGCACACAAAATCAGAACTACCGGATTTAACTCAAGGTCTGATGCATCAAGTAAATCGACTATTAGTAAGAGAGGATTGTTTTTACACTGAAAAGTTTCTGAGATTTTTTTTTTGTTGTCATTCTTCCTTTGCCATAATCTGTTATCTGTTCAGTTATCAAAGCAGCTAATTTTTCGAAAAATATGTAGTGATTGTTGTGAAAATTTTCACCGTTTGACTGAACATTGTATGATAATTTTATATTTTTTACAATATTAATTGTATGGTAAATTAAAATTAGTTTATATTCAAAATTAAAAAAGTCAGAAGACTCGGCTCGAATGAAGAATCTAACAAAATTAAATGCGTCCAAATATTTTGCTCGACATGCTAATTGCTCGAAATACACATATTTCCTTCAAAGTTGTTCAAAAGCACCAAAACAAAACAACTTGGCTGCGTATAAAATATTGTTGATCCGAATACTTGAAATCAATATTTAATTTCAGTGGGTTTAACTGGTTAAAATTCACTTTGCTGTGTTCGCTAATATTTTTAACCAATGGTGAAAGTGATCTATTGATCAATTGTTATTATATAAGAGACAAATAGACATGCAGTGGCAAATTAATTATAATGTTTCAAAAATTGGGCATAATACCATTTTGATACATGAATTTCAATGACTCAATATCGTTATGTGATGACAGGGAATTCCAATAAACAATTTTTGTATGAAATAAGTCTGTTGAGCATTCAGTGCATACTAAACAGAATGAAATATCACAATAAAATTGTAGCGCCCAGCGTGGGCTAAATTGGTATGGAAAACTGTGTATTCAAATCAATTTCATTTTTCTACATTTAATAACACTAATGCTCAACTGCAACGAGGACCAGAGTGGTCTTAATTTGCAGCATAGTACGATTGGTGAATACAATTTTCATTGTGCTTCTCGATTCGCCTCACGAGTAGAATTGTTTACTTTGTGTGATCTGGAGCTGTGTTTATTAGTGACTTGAAAAATCAGCTCAAATGGATTTTTTGTGTATGGTCAGCATTATTTCTTTATAAATCAATATTTTCTTCTGATAACAAGCTGTTGACTTTCGATTGTTTAATGTATTGGAAGCATGTTCGCATTTCGAAATATTAATTTAGGCTGTTCAGTATGATTTGATTATGCTGGTTTCTTATCTAAACAATTCACATTACCGAACAATTTATTTCTATGGCCAAAAATGTTTAGATTATTAGACGGAAAGGTCGATTAAAAATTTTTGCTAAAAAAGCAGCCTCAGCTCTATTGGGTTGAATCTAATTTTTATTTTATCTCTTCGTAGCATTTAGATATTAATTGTGTTCACTTTTTGTCTACACTGCATGAAGTATTGATCGGAAAAGCAATCCAATTTTCAATTTACTTCTTTAAAAAAAACTCCAAGTGAAAACGACGCTTTCACACTCTTGCCACAGCATGGCATCTTCAGCAAAAAAACCTGCTGGCGGAATATTCACATTTCTCTTTTAAGAAACAAAGACATTTACAAATATTGTTTTAGAGGGATTTCCGGATGAAATTCTAAAAGTACCAGCATGAAGTAGAGAAAACAGTTTTGTTTATTTTCACTTTCAATGTTTGGAGGACAATAAATATTATTATAAGCAATCAATGGAATGAATAGAACCTAGACAGGTTTTATCGTGCCTGGAACGAATAAGAGAAATCCCATCAGCACAAATCACATGAACGGTCTCTAAATTGAACTTTTCTTGAATTCCGAGAAAAGGGAAAATTAATCAGCCATCCAAACAATTTGCCAAGTGTTTTTCAAGTATATGAAAAAAGCAACATTATTGAGCGTAATAGAAATATCCAAGTTGTATTATGATTTAGCTGGAAGAGCTAGCTTTGTGTCCAGATTATATTTATATTCAAAGCATGCTTTATTATTTCAAGCATTTTTGATATGATTTGACTTTCAACATGGCAAGACTTTTAAGGGGAAGAGAATATTATTGAAGGAAAATTTTCGATTGCTTGGAGAGCTACGTAAGTTTTCATTTCGAAAACTTTTCTAGCCTACAGGGTGGGGCGTGGGTCGTTATGACTACCGTTCTTTATTTGGTTGTGAATGTGGAGGATAAATCAGAATTGCTACTTGAAACTCAAGTTCAAGCTGCCTTAAGGCAAGTTTCTAGCTTGTGCGGCCGAAAAAATGTGCTTCCTCCGGGAATTTTTTTGGGAATGTATTTAACATACACTTTAATTTTGTTTGTAATGGTAAGTATAAGTTCATGTTAAATGTACAAAAAAATTTTTAGTCGAAATATGCAAAGGAGGGTGGGGGGATGGATCATCGAGCAATGGTGGCGCGCCAAACGGATTTTAGCTACTGGTGGAAGTCCTACCGTCGATTCAGATGATCTGACACATAAAAATAAAACATAATCTTATTTAATATACTTACCCCTACCAGAATTGTGAAAAAAAAAATGAAAAATGAAAAAACAATGCAATTACGAAAAAGAAAAACGATTTTTTACATTTTTGGGGCTACAAATTGTTATGTAAAATGAAAGATTGTTAATATTTTTTAATGATTCTGCTACCAGTTTTGAACAAGCTTTTGATACCCAACTGTAAAAAAATTGGTTATCATTCCTTAACCCGTCTGCCTTCAATCACTTCAACGTGGTCAAAAAATTCGGTACAGTGAGCCGGGCAGTGGTCGTTCAGCGCGCTCGACACCGCTGGCTATTTTAAGGGATAACTTTCGTAATTCATGTATCTACCGTATCTATCAACATGTATCTATCTATCTGTATGTATCTATCCGACAATGACCGTACAAGGTAGAAACTTGCCTTAAGTAAGAAGCTAAGTCAAATCGTCTCAAATGTTGCATTACTGAACATAGTGACTATGATTTGTATTTTCTACCATCGTTAATCACAAATACGTGAATTACATTGTAAACAAACGATTTTGTTTGTCATTGATATATGCAATAAAGAGCAATAACTGCTTGTTCAAACCTTTAAAATCAACGAATAGGCCTAATATACACATAGTTTGAAATAAAACCAATATGCCTACATACAAAAAATTAATTTCATTCGATGATTTCATTCTACTATTCTTCGTAAAACATATAAGTTAGTGTTTAGCCGTATTTCTTTCTGTGTTGCTTGAAATATTTTCTGACTCCATTGTGAAATATTTTCTGACTCGTTTACATGTTCTAAGCGTATTAAAAACAATGCTTAAGGACTGCCAGAAAAACTTTTCAGTGTACATATTCTCACACCAAAAATGTCATTATAATTTCTACTTTGAAGCTAAATGCTCATCAGTGCATCAACGTTTTACATCCTTAAATAATGCATGGAATTTAAAGTACTATATCTGCCAACAAGAAAGAATTCCTATTTCTTGTGCGAAGAAAGTTTAACATTCTGTTTGTGTTTTATTTTCGGAGGGGATATTAAAAACTAAGTATGGCAATACGTTTTACCGAGGAAATAATGAAATATTTGAAAGAAACTATTTTCAAGCACCAAGTGAGTTTTTTTCATATTAACGTCAGCTTAGTTCGTGAGAATGACACTACGATGCTTAAAATTTGTGGAAAATGCTCTTTTTTGTTCTATGACCTACAAGTAATTGTCAACAGAATTCTTATCTTGTTTGTTGAACATTTGTTCCTCAGAAAACCTAAGAGAATTGTTTTCCTGTTCGGTTGCTTGTAAAAACCTACGAAAGAGATTTAATTTAAAAAATTATTTTACAGACACGAAATAATTCAAAATCCAGATTAGCAATAATTGATATTACAGTAACACATTCACATAGTAAACTTCATTGTCACTAAGCTATGTCATACTACTCATATTTAATACAAAGTTTTATTAATCCCTAGTTTTTATTAATAATTTTCTTCACATTTTTTTTCATTGATATTGTACAACCATCATCGTATGGTATATTTTTTGCAAAACTTGAAAGCTATGAAGTTGTTCTATTCTCATTTGAAAAAGTGTCAACCAAATTTTTAGTGAGATAATTTGAGAAATGTATGATTCAATGAAGCTGAAATTTTCATCAAACAATTGATGTATGAAAAAAACAAGCCTCTAAGTCACGTTTATGTTAAGATATCTTTGGCATTTTGACGACGATTGGCAGTTTAGTCAATTTTCAGGTACTTTTATATTTCTATGGAAAAAAGAAATTTAGATGGGTGGAAAATTTGTAATGTTCTTAGACAGGCTATGATAACGGTTTTGAGAATTTTTTATTCCAGTCTAGATGCTGAGAAATCAACCGGAATGATGCAATCTGTGCTTAGTGGTCTGAATGAACCAAAGGAATAAATATCCCATCTTATGGCCCTAATGACAGGAATCGATTTTAACTATAGTTTGGGAATGTTTCCTTACAACCAGGAAAGTCAGTGTCGATTAGAACACGAAGTGTTTGATAGCTGGTTTAAATTCAACCACAACTGCACTTTTGTATGCAACCTAGAGTGATAACATTGAAGCAGAAGCTTGCAATATTCGAACACCAAAAAGTGCATTCAACTCTTTTTGCATTACGCATGGCAGTTTTAATAGCCTTTCTTCCGTTGTATAGTTTGAACAAAAGCCTTATGCGAGGATTAAAGTCCATCTTTTTCCATTACTGGGTCTTCTTTTCCCCTATAGACCTAGTGGAGTTTCCAAATTTTACAATGGCATTGTTAAATACAGTAATTAGAGAGAGATTAAGTAAAGAGTTGCCTCTTGATGTAGCAGTACTCTTAATGTAAACGCCACGTGCATTTGGTCTGGTAGTGACTTGAATTGGATGACGTCCATACTTATCTAACAGTCAGTTTTATTCACGTAGTCGAACTTTAGTTTTGCTCTTATGGAAGTATCTAGTTCACTTTTGGTATCCTTAAGTTACCGTGATTAAGGTATGGAGAGACCATATCCAGATCCTTTCTTCACCAACTCATCAGCCTTTTCTTTGCCAATGACACCGCTAATACTAGTACTTTTGAGGCCGAGGCCTCTGGAGTCAAGGCAGCGAACTGTATCAAAAAACAATTTTAATTCCTCGCCTGATAGTTCATCAGAATCAGCTTGAGATGTTCTGACTCTTTAAATCGAAATATTTACAATAATCAAATCAACGGCGTAACAATCGGTAGTTCGCTCTACACCTCTCGTAAAAATAACAATTCTAAACGTCCCGGTTTTGTGCTGCATTTGTCTATTTCTTTGGTGTCCCGGTGTATGGCACCGCTCCACTAAAGAAAGGGCTTGCCTTGTTGTCTCTTTTCAATACAACCAAATCGGGTGCCAATTATCCACCGGCTTATCTTCCTCTCGAGTAGCATAAAAGAACCCGCAATTTTTCTTACTAAGAACCCATGTTTTCGACAAATGCGAAATAAAAGGAGTGTTTTTTTGCTCCTCTATCCAGCAGAGAGTAGAGTATATGCATTGAAAACAACAACACTCTTGCACCAGTGAATTCACTAGTACAGAAATTCTATTCCTCATTTGTAGTTCACGTGTTGAAGTGTAAAATGTGCTGATAGTAAAAAGAAAAGCTCATGAGAAGTTGTCTTTTTTGCTGTGAGGTGGCTTTGGGTTTTTCATGGTTATGTTGAATGTTTTGGTAGTTACGAAATTAGAAAAAACTCTCATAATGTGTTGAAAGTTAAAAGAAGTAATTTTTTGTTGGTCTTTTTCTATTTTCTTAGCGAATGCACTGCTGTTTTATACTAGATTGTTGTTTTTGCGGCATAGTTGTACTCTGCTCTGCATCGGAGCAAAAAAACCCCGCCCAAAATAGGACTGGCGAGATCATGGTCTAGTATAGCAGAAGCTTAAACTTCTTGTAGGAACTTGAGCGAAATAGTTTTGAACGACTGACGAAAACTTCATTGAGTGTCAACAGCAGTGAGGTAGTAGAAATGGAGTGGACATGCCCATAAGATTTACATTGAAGGGGATGGTAGTAATTAGGTCTGTTTCCGCACTTGAATCTATTATAATATATTAAAATAGATTCGCAGCAAGTCGTTTCCGTACTTTTGCTGCAAGCCAAATGCAAGCCAAATTTTGCAGCAAAAAAAGCCAGCTGCCAAATTCTGTTACTGCTGCAGTTTGCTGAAGTATGGAAACAGACCTATTGTTTAGCTACTCATTGTCAAATCGGGTCAAATCCAAGTAGTTCCCCACCAATATGACAATGAGATCAAAATGGCGTAAAGGCAGCTTAGACATGCTTTGTGCGCGAGAGGATTGAAGGGGATAATGGTGGAAAGTTATATCGTCAGGGGCTGGTCAACAGTCGATTCTTTCCGAGCGTACTTTTTGATGCTGTCGACATGATATGGGTCGGTTTGATGCTTATCCATGTTTCGAGAATTCGTTTGCTCCAGCATAGGCCAGCAGTTGGGCGCATCTTCTGAAGATGGAACTCCTCATGCTCACCTGGCATCACAGATCAATTTTCAAGAGCCAATATTTACAATCCTATACATCCAATTCTGTTTGGCTACGGGCTCCTTGATACACAGCTCTTTGAAAGCTTTCACAAAAAACACCTTTAAGTATTCGTCAGCAAACAACTATTGTTTTCAAAAACCATACCGTGTTTTCTTACAATTTTAGAGCAACCTGTACAAACAATATGTGCAGAGATTTTTTCTGCAATGTGATATTCAGACTGAATTAATCAATAAATATGCTCCCGAAAAAAATTGAATCATCAGTCAATATTCATTCTCATTCCACCGAATATCGACGACCAGAAGTACAAAAGAAAAGCTGTAAAATGTTTTCGAAACTTTTGTGTTGTTGTTCAATTCATCAGAGCAATGAAAACGTTACGAGAATTCGAAATATTTAATCGATCGGAAGGAATTTCAGGTAGTAGGATACCGAGCTGTTACGTCTGGACTTGATGTTGGTTTTGTTGAATGAGGGAGTCGAACGGAAATGAAATGTTTTGTGTCAAAGAAAAGAAAAACTTAAACGTTTGTTGAAGGGCTGTATGTGCCTCCACGATGAGATTGAATGCTTGTGAAAAAAGTCGAAATGTACACGGGACTATGAACATATTGTTACATATTTTATTTCGAAATAGAAAATTGTTTTACGGAATAAATTTGGGTGGGGTTGATATGCGAATACATTGGAATATAAATGTGAGCATCTGTGATATTCTTACTGTTATGCACATAAACATACAAACATGGAGCCATTAAAAGGAAATAAGACACCTGTTACATGTCAGTCAGCCTATATTCAATAAAGTCCAACTTGCATTGTGACAATAGTCCAACCAGTATTCAATAAAACTCAACTTGTTCTCAGCTTAGTCATAGTTGAAAAATGATTTCATCGAAACATCTCTCCAATTTATTCTGCAATGTTTGAATGTGGTAATGGCATTAAAATCAATGTAATTTCGAAAATGATAGATCTAATTATTGATAGTTGAATTCCAACCGTTTCGAATTCAATGAATATTTATAGCTGGGGTATAAAAAAAAACCTCTAGCTCATAAAAACCTCAAGAAAGACTGATAGAAAAGAAAAGTTGAGAAAATGTGTAGATTTCGTTTGATATCGAAAATAATTAAAATGTACTCACGACCTATCAATATCTTAATATCGTAAATAGATCAACATCGTAAGCATTCAAGCAGCTGCTGCTTGTTTCCATTTCAATGTATCTATCAGATGAAAATTTAATGGTAGCATCTCTTGGTACAAAAACCACTAAATTACCGGTGCCGACAGCGCTTTGTTGGTTCTGACATCAGAAGAATACCAAATCTGCTTCAAGGAGTGACCAACTATTCCGTGAATTTTCGAGTTTCGTTATTTCGGGAAAGTTGCAAAACTGAGGAAAAGTGAACTTTTGCTGCTTATTTCTATCGAAAAGTTCTAACCATACGAAAATTTATTGGTAACATTTCTTGATATAGGATTAATACAAATGCCTCGTGTTGGTAGCTCTTAGTCAGTATTGTACTCAAAGATTTATTAAACTAACTTTATCTTTAGATCAACTCACTTTATTCAAAAACACTCTCTGACCAACTCACCTTTTTCAATTCGATGACTGGATCGGAAGTTGTAGGAGTGGAAAAATGTTCAGGTCTGCCGCTCGCCGAAAATTCCGAATTTAAGAAGTTTAAACATAATTTAATAATATTAGCTGCCGGGCTATTTCATCGTGAAAATTTATTGGCAGCATCTAATATTGCAAAAATGACCAAAAACATGGTAGTTGGCAGCCCTATAATTATTTAGCGACCAAAAATATCTACATATGTTGAATTAGGTTTATACAAAGGTCATCCTGAATCAAATATTCGTTTATACCTTATTTGTGCATCCGAAGTAATAGAGGAAATTCTTCCCCTATTAATTGTAATAACATATGCACTTGTAAATTTTTCTTTATTGACGACATTTCAAGATGGGCCCCTAGTTACAGTGCTGTTAACATTTTCAAATAATTTCTATCACATCATTTCGTGAATTTTATGTTGATATCATAACCCGATCGTGAGTTTTCGTGAACTGAAATTTCAAGCACTCAAAAAATAGGTAATTTGATGAAAAACTATCATTCTTTTGGAACGCATTGGCAACTTCAACGTCAAAGGATGGACACGGTATTTAATTTGAACATCATTCTTTTATTTCTGGAAAGCGACATTATGTCAGGAGACTCGATAATTTGAAAGATCGTACCTCCCGTAGCTTGAAAGTTGTCTGCACAGCTATCGCATATATTTATATCAGATGAGCAACAATAAATACATTCTAAAAATTTCGTTATAATTTAATATTAATGTCACAAAATATCACAAAATGAAAGTTTTTTTTTCAATTTTAATCATGCCGCAAAAACAATTCCAATTTGATTCGGCTTCGGAGGCTTATTCCGCAAAATGATCGAGTTTCCCGTATCAATATGCTCTGCTCTAATAAGCTTTAGAGACGATATACGTTGTCTATGCTGATTTATGGACAAGAAGGGAACCATGATCACAAATCAATAACCTTTATGAGTAAATTATTTCGATGGATATAAGTTGGAGATGTTAAGATTTGTCACAACTAGCTTAAATAAAAATTAATGATTTCCGACTGCAAGTGGTCACATCAGTCAAGTATACACTGTGTGCTGGTGTCTGATGAGAATCAGTGCATACTTTCGAAACCACTTTGTCAAAATAAAATTTTCAATGTAAATAAACAATTTTTCAATTTTAACGATCCCGCAAAAACAATTCCAATTTGAAAATAATAATTGTCTGTTTTAGGCAATTTCAAAACGTTATCATAGCCAAACGCAAAACGGTATCAATTTCCGATTTTTTCGGATAGAAATATGTATAGGACTACCTGAAAATTCACTCATGTGTCCGCCGCCATCAATGGGTTACTCTAATACATCCTAATATATATTCTTAGTTTAACTTAACACGAGACGGATCTAGTCCTCATACTTCTTAGTTCAATTGTATGACGACTCTTATAGTAATATTCTTTAAAAATCAATTAAAAATGTTTTTTCTTTCTCAATGTGGCCTCATATACATACAGTTGCTCACAAAAATCAGCATACACCGCTTAAAAACGCGGAATTAGCAATATATAGGTAGAAAAAAATGAAAAGACGGGTGAAAAACGAACTTTAAAGGAATATCAGAGACATTGTAATCTATTTTACACAGAATTAATGAGAATATACATATATATACACATATACATAGTAAATAACAAGAAATTCCGCTGAAAGTGAGGAAACAAAAGTCAGCATACACCACAGAAAATTCAAAAGAATCAGTCTAAGCGATGAGTCATACTGCGATAAAGATTGCTACCGTGTTAATATACAACTATAAACATTAGTACATTGCAAGTCGATTAAACTAAAGTGATTTGGGTGCCTTTAATGCTTAAAAATGAGTACACGGAAGGAAACAAGTTTGGAAGTGTGAAAAATCGTCCTTAGTGAATGAGTGGAAGGGAATCCGTATGGCGAAATTGCTAAAATAGTTGGAAGAAGTTGGGCAACGGTGCAAACGATCATACGGAAAGCGGAAACGGAAGGGAGAATACAACATAAACAACGAACAGGTAGACCAAAGTCCTTAAGTAAGAGATATGAGAGAGACTTGTTACGGAAAATAAGTAAGGAGCCACAAAAAAGTGCTCCGGCAATGGCCACTGCACTTGCAAAAGCAACAGGGAAGCAAGTGAATCTAGAAACAATACGAAGAGTTTTGCGTAATCAGGGTTATAACGGTAGAGTTCCGCGCAGAAATCTTTTCATTTCTCCAGTTAATGAAAAGAAAAGGCTTGACTTCGCTCGCCTGCATCTTAATAAGGACGAAAATCTTTGGAATCAAGTTCTGTTTAGTGATGAGAGCAAGTATAATATTTATGGCTCTGGCGGGTGCGGATACGTGTGGAGGAAGCGGAACTAAGCATTCGCAAAGAAGAATCTGCGTCCTACAGTGAAGCACGATGGAGGGTCAGTCCTCGTATGGAGCTGTATGTCGGCCGCTGGTGTGGGGCAATCACATTTTATTGATGGTACTATGGATCAATACATGTATTTGAACATATTGCGAGGCGATTTGATACCTTCTGTGCAGAAATTAGGCCTACAGCCAGGTTGGATCTTTCAGCAGGACAATGATCCAAAACATACAGGTAGAAGTGTCAAGGAATGGTTGCTGTATAACGTCCTTCATCAGCTTCACAGTCCACCTCAGTCTCCCGATTTAAACCCTATAGAGCATTTATGAGAGAAATTGGATCGCAGAATTCGTGAGCCAGCCGTAAGAGCAACTATTACTAACAAAGACCCTAAAATCTGCTCTGCTGTGTAGCGGGATGAATATTCCACCCAAAATTACCGGAAATCTCGTTCGTTCGATGCGAAGGCGTTTAGAAGCTGTTATTAAGGCTGGTGGAGGGCCTACAAAGTATTGAGCTCACGTTTTTCGGTAATTCTAGTTCTTTTCGAAACATGGCTCGTAGTGTATGCTGACTTTTTATGGATGAATTTTCTTAGTTTTCATGGCTTATTTCTTTCTGTGTTCAGATTTTCTTAATTTTTATGTTATGAAACTTATTTTTAATGCCAATAAAGCTACTTTTACGTTTTCATTGCATTCTCTCTTTTTCCACTGTACCATATTCGTGTTTTTACATGCTGTATGTTGACTTTTGTGAGCCACTGTATGTAAATAAACTGTAGTGCATTCAAGAAATTATTTATTTCTTAACAAATCAAAACATTGTTACATAAATATCGTGCTTGGTTGTCACGTGACGGCGCAGGCAATAGGTACCTTGTCACAACCCCTAATTAACTAGATGTTTGTGGTAGTCCAACAAATGACTTATTCTAAAAATACAAAGAATATTTAATATTAAATACGTATTTAATAGTAAATGCAGCATGTCCAAATAACCTGAACATTTCTTATTTATGAAACGAATCTACATGAGTCAAAAAAGGTATCAGCTAAAAACGCAAGAATTTTAACTTTGCGAATTCGCCCAGAAAATAGTGCCTAGCGAATCGCATTATCTTTTTTTGTCGACCGAGCTTATATTTATGTTTTTGATACAAATTCTCTCCGAACAAATCCCCATAATAACTACTTATTTCCTTCCTATTAAGTATCTTTTAGTATTTTATATCAAATCAATAGCAAAACATATATAGCCAATATTTTCATCTACATATGCAACGAATACAATTCGATTCTGATTTCGGTACAATACCTGAATAGCATGTCTTACAGCTTTCAATATGATTAAATGCGTCATCTTTCTCTTTTCTGTCTATGTCACGTAAGCCTAGGGGATAAGTACATAAAATATGTTAAGAAATAGAAAGTGGGATTTGTTTTGTATGAAACCAAATTGTTTTTGTAAATATTGTCTAAGCAGACAATACAAAACGAATGCGTTGATGTTAAATCTATGGTACATGGGGCAATATTTTTGAAACAAAAGAAAATTTCAATCCCAGATTTTGTTCGTCTGAAGGTAAATTTTTCTGTCCTGGCTCAAATATATTTGCGTAAGATTTACTAATATGAAATATGATGAAGAAAAAAAACTAGAAAACTCTTGGGCTCACAATTTTTTACTTTGTCTTTCTTTTACCATAATTTGCCTTTGGAATATTATTGTCTATAACGCATATTTACCCTAGTTTTTCTCGTTTGCTCATCATGTGAAATTCTAGCATTTGTTTCTATTGTTGGCAAATAAGAATGATAGCTACCTAATCTATTAGAATAAATAATAGTTTTTTAATTATATTATCTGATTGAAATTTCTGATGTTTACAAGCCTGAATAAATAGTAAAAGATTAAATGCTCCAAAGAAAAATGATAGCAAATGAAATGGAACGAAGTAAAAACTGAAAAAACATTTAACAGGTTTACCATCCTAATAGAAAAAATTTCCTAACAAGAAAAACTACTTTATTTAAATGGAATTACAAACTATAAAAGCTAATAGAAAAATAATTAGAGAAGGAACAAAACTTGCTTTATTTTGCAACATTTCGATTCGCTAAGCTAAGTAAAATAGGACTTGCTACCACCAACATGAGTTGAATTAAATCCAAAACATGGAATAGGCCACATTAAGAGCCTATAACAATATAAAAGCAGCATGGTGTAAAAAAGTATTTTCACAATGAACCGGAAAAATTTAAAGCCAAAAAATAGATTATGCTTAATAAAGTAAAATAGGAACAAAGCTATGAAATAAACTTAAAATTCATGTTTACTGTGAAATAGCGTATCAGAGCAAAAAAAAAATCGGGTGCCATTACCAATTAAGAACGTTCTCGCCAATTTTCAATTAAGAAAGACTTACATTTATCTGATATCATTGAAAAATACTGTTCAGCATAAAAAATGGCATACGACGAATCTTCTACATGACATTTAATTTCAGAGCTGCAAGAAAAATTTGGCCCAGGTGGTAATTTCGCTACCCTGGAAATAGTTCCAGCGGTATAAAATGCTCGTTTTTCAATTACTGATTAATTGGATTACTAGATTTTTTCAACAAAAGAACCTAAATAAAGTCGTTAAATTAAAAAAAAAAACATTGAATGATTTCAGATTTAAAAAATTACCCCTTATCGAAATCTACTTTCTAGTTTTAGTTTACGCCAGATACGGATACTGAAACTGTGTTAAATATATAAGAGATCAATCCTCAAGACATATATAGACTTTTCATTAAAAAGTTTGTTACGAGTGAGAGTTTGAGCGGCATCGGGTCGCTTGAGAACAGGTTGTGGCGTGGACGAACAGGTCCTTGGGCAGTGAGAGAAGCGAGTTGTGTTCGAGTTGGAATGGGGGATTACTTGAGTGCGGTCGTATGCGGAACGTCGGGAAGTCGACGACAAGCAGATTGGGATTAAATCTATAAGTAGATTCGGTGAATTGATAAAAATGTTTGGTGAAATCAATAAGTGGTTCGGTGATTTGTTAAAGAAAATTTTGGTGAAATTTATAAGTGGAATCGGTGAATCGATGAATTGTTTAAAAATTCTCGGTGAGAAATGTTCTGAAATTGTTGTTGCCACCGGTATCTACTATATGGAGGACCTTAAATAAGAAGCGACGTGCGCCGGGTATTTGATACGACGCGATATTCTGGTTGACCGAGCATTCAAGTAACTCCGTACGGGAATTTTAATGGCAAGTTGGGTAAGAATCAGGGTGCTGGCCTGACGACTTCGCGTTTCGCGGTAGGTTTACGGGGCGTCTTTGGCACGAAACGCGTGGTGCCCACGCCCGTCTCCGCGGGCTCTGTCGGCCCAAAGACCGCCCGCCTGGTATCAACGTTGTCCCCAAGTAATGGTTTGAATTTGTGTAACAATTGAATTATTAAATCAATTCTTCTTATCAATTCTTAGCGTAACAAGTTCAAGACTTATATACACAAAAATGTTAAAATTGTCTATATTGCTACACGACAACAAAATCTTTGGGCCAATGTTTCAAAAATGGTCAAAAATATTCGGGCTTCAGAGTTCTGTTCACACGCTATTCGGGCCAAGCACCCGAAAAAATAAAATAATATCAAAATCAAATAAAAAATTAGGTGCATTGAAAATGTGTTGTTTGTAATTTCTTAGCTTAGCTAGTGTTTGAAGAATTATCCATTTTACGGTCATTCTTCAAAAGATTTTTGACAATTTGTTGTAGACATAACTCCTTATTTTACGAAGCTCTGTATACTACACCCGCATAATACCCAGCTCGTGCAAAAACTTAACCTATCAGGATATGGCATGCCAGAATTTAGTGAATTCGGCTCTTAGCAGCTTGAAAATAACCCTTATTTTTATTGGGGGGAAATCCACAAAAGGACTCATGAAGCTCAACTCTACCCACTGTTTCGTGTGGTGTTTAGTACATTGTTTGGTATGGTCGTGATTCAGATGGCATCATCGATCATTATTGTTCTGAAATCGATGGTGGAGCAGTTGATGCTTAACATTATCGGGCAACTACAAGTGGCTATCTGCTTGAAAGTCAGTAAACAAAAGCTGACTTAAAAAGAGGGTTAAAAAGTCATCGGCTGGCAAATTAGAAAATATAGTTATTCAAAGTGTAGTTAAATGCCATCGGGTTGGTGTAAAAAAACCATGAATTTCTTCTTTGATATATATTACTTAATATATAGCTTCAGATTGATTTTAAAGCTTAAGAAACTCATTTCTAGTACAACTTTCGAAGGGGTTGACCAGCTTCCAACAGTAATATCATAATTCCTAAGAAGTGTAGTTGTAAGGACTTTTAGGCTGAAACTTCAGAAATGTTTGTGTGACATATTTTCAGAACCCAAAATTTTTTCCTTTGGATAATTAAATATATTCCATTCTAGTATAAATTGGCTTTATTTTTTTCTTAAATATTTGCCCAACGAATCATAAGGACATTTTGTTGATTACGAAAACCATAAAATTCACACAAAGCAAATTTTGCACTGATTTTGAAGGAATAATTAAATGAGACGGGAGCGTTTTTCAGATGCAAGTGCATTCTGCATAGTATGGAAAATAATCTTAAACATGAAAGTTAAAGACTTTTTAAATTTGTTAAAACAGCTCGAATGCAATTTCGATGAAAATTCACACCAGCTTTTAAAATAGACTGTACTCACGCCCATGTTTGAACGTTAAATTGACTTTCGAAAGACGCCAATACTCTGATGTCCCTAAAATAAACAAAACTTTATTTCAACTACTCTGGTGTCAATGCAAAATTTAAATATTTTCTTCAAAATAAGCTTCTGCTTTGTAAATAAACTAAGCAGATGGTTATTCTATATGGTGTCATCATTTAGAATAAGTGTGCATCCTGTTGCAAGAGACATTTCATGTGAGTCCAGCAAATGCTAAAAATGGTTCCAAATAAAAACAAATATTTATTGAACAAAACGTTTCTTCTATGGCAAAATATCGTATCAACTAACACTTGAGCTATCCACTTATTTCTTCTTTGATACATATTACTTAATATATAGCTTCAGATTGATTTTAAAGCTTACGAAACTCATTTCTAGTACAACTTTTGAAGGGCTTGACCAGCTTGCAACAGTAATATCATAATTCCTAAGAATTCTCGGCTTCAGACGGTGTAGTTGTAAGGACTTTTAGGCTGAAACTTCAGAAATGTTTGTGTGACATATTTTCAGAACACAAAATTTTTTCCTTTGGATTATTAAATATATTCCATTCTATTTTTTTATTTTTTATTCCATTCTATTTTTCTTAAATATTTTCGAAACACATAGAGCTTTGACGTGCTCTGCTTGGAATATAAAGCAGATTAGTGAATCTATTTTTCCATGCATAGAATATCAGGAAATTCAGTATTTTTAAATTTCGCTACACATATTTATTTATTGAAAGATAATGCTGGTCCCAACACATAAAAAACGTTTTATTTGTTAAAAAAAATCATACCGTTTTATTGATTCAACTAGTTAATAACAAGTTAATATCCATTTAAATGCTCAAATATGTTCATCGAATAAAATTTAACTAACCCGAAGATTAGCTGCTAGATATTCGGTATTGTCACGTCAAAAGTTTGTTATTTTTGTACTCAATAAACCAGAGCCTTTTCTGCTTATGAAAATAAAACACTATCCCATCATTCAACAACTGTCCTTTTTTTATTCTTGAAAAACTGCTCTTTTCACAACCAATAAATCAAAAGCAGACACTGTGCCCATTTGGCCATCACTATTCATCATAAAAAGTTGACTTGATGACATAAAGTCTCATATAAAGCTGAATGAATCACATGCTACCTACCCACTACCCAAATAACGGGTGACACTAGCGTAAAAATGTATGATTAGATACCGTTTTTCGTATGAATTCAACGCGGTTATAGCTATTTGTTGATTAAAATTATACATTATATATATGGCACGTGAACACGGAACGGAAGCTTCATACATATCACCTGGGTTAAAGTTACTTTCAATTTTGTCGCTGAAGATGACTTTGTCGTGATTCTTTATACGATATTGATTTGGTAAAATAAACGAAAATTCGTTTAATTAATTCAAATATCGACAAATTAATTTAATTCAGGTGTTCATCATTTAAATTAATTCCAAATGGATGTCGCAGACTGTACTTTACTGCCGTACTACACAAAAACGCTTTATCTACATTTTAGTAGCTTGGGAGATATTTAATGATTTGTGTTTTTCTGCAGCATGCATATATGTATGTATATGGAAAGGGCATCTTGCACTATTGATTTTAAAATACTTAGATAGGTTTTCCATACGTTGTAAAATGATGTAATTGAGCATGTAGTTTTCGAATCCGGTGTTAGCTCAAAAATGAAAACAATTTCAGATAAAGCGTTGATGCTTATGAGAGCAGTTTAGTAGAAATCATCCCAATTTTTCGAAAGATGCGTGTGAATCATCAAATATATTTCTCGGGTTTTCTTTAAAAATCCAAAATTTATTGAGCCCATAAAACTACTTTCCAATACATTATAAATTATGTTCTGAATAAGTAGCTGGTAATTGTCAATATCACGACTGTATTCCTCCGAAAAAGCTAAAAAGAGCAATCGTAAACTACACACGGCTGTAAGTTTTTATTTGGTATACTACTTTAAATTATGATATGCTGAATTGCCACCCTAAAGGTTTTGACATGAAATGAAGTTCGATATAAATGAAGTCATTTAGCAACCATTCAACCATTAAATGATACGACAGACAGAGATTTTATTGTGTTTTTATGGTATTTCGTTTAAACGAAATTGGACTGTGATTTGATGTTAGCATTACTAATTAAAACTTTAAAGACTTTCACAGCACTTACCCACTTTATTGTTGTTTTAAAAGCATCAAGGTTCCACCAAGCAATAAAAACAATCATTAAACTTCTTCAGCACAACAATTCACTGGAATGCACAACCACAAAATTTTGTATCAGTAAGCACTTGTGGAAAACTCCTATTGACTATTAGCACTCATCCATACTACAACCGTACTACAGCTATACAGAATTCTTCGTCTTTGACTGAAAACTTTCCATGCCAGTAACAAACAAAGGCAGAAGATCACTTCAAACTTGGCCGATTTTCATTAACCAGCACTCATCATTGAACCGATAGCAATCAAGAGCCGAGCAACACTCACTTACTAGAACACAGCACCGAAGCACTGACACCAGCACACTAAACTCGTTATCAACGATTAGAGCATCCTAACAGAGACATCCTTTGAACGACAGACGTTTCGAATTGCACATCTTCTATATCCTTCAGCAAGACGTTCCGAACTTGAACTGATTGTTGGATTGCCAAAGTATCAGGTTCCAGGGGGTCTTGCAACGTACAAGGAAGTTTCTTATCAACTGGTAACATATTTGATACAGATCCTGCGCAGGAAAATCAACTTGGTCTGTGCACGTGGTGGTTGCCATAAACATACAATCCACCAATGCATTCCCCGTTATCCTGGGGTAAATCAACTTGTAGGTTCTGTCCACTATTGTGAAACCCCTGCGACCTAGAAGTTGAGTAGGACTTTTTGTAGGTCAGGATTTCCAAGGACGCTTGTCTTATCGAATGTGAATCCGGTTGGAAGGGTTAAATGCAAACCAAAAAACCATTATTTATTAGGGAGCCGTTTGTATCAAGTGAGTTAGAATCGCTCAGCTTTTCTTCGGCGTTCTTCAAGTAAAGTATTTGGATCATTACAATAATAGTTGATAATAAATACAGGTATCAACGTTATTCTGATATTACTGTAGGCTTTGGTGTGAGTAATTTTTTTTGTCCTGATTTTTGGCAAACAAAAAAAAACCACTCTTATTTCTCATATAGTTAATAAATTCCCAAAGTGATTTGGTTCAAGTATGAAGCAAGTTCCATAAATTTAAAACTCATTTTACTTCCATTAAAAGTTAGTGCTAAGCAGCCACTTCCATTCGACATACATCTGCCAATAATTTTGTGGTAATTCCATACATAAATAAATTTCACATCTATGCATTTGCCGTTACTTTGCAAAAAGCAACAATTCTACAGTTTGTTCTCCTCACTTTTAACGTTCCACAATTATTGCTGAAAATTTTAAAACTCGTACCAATTCAAATAGAATACTCACCATATAAAAATCTCTCCTCAATTTCATTCCGTTTCTCTCGGAAATTAATTTTGTGTCTGATATTGTGTCCACCACCTCGCCACCAATCGTTTCCTGGATTAGTAGCACGGATAGTTTGGTCTATGGCCTATTCTTTGACAGCGCTAGGTTTGTCTAGTGATCTGAGAATCCGTAGTTTCTGTTTCCGTTGGTCCAATCTTATCCGTAATTCTGAGTAAAATCTTGTAGTTAGTAAATTCTTGGAAATCTGGACCGGTAAATCGGACCAGTTGATGATTTTATGACTGCTTTGTTGGTTTTTGGAAAAATCTAATTTACTGGAGTCTTTTATATGATGACAAGGGTGTATATTGTCCTAATACGACCATTATGCTATGTTCCGTCAATAATATTTTTAGGACTACCGCAAGTTATTGACGATGTGCAGACAGTGTTTATGGCCTTGCTTTTTACCTGATTGGAGTTCTGATTTTAATTTTACAGTAAGCTGCATCTGTAATCCATTTGCATGAATAAAAAGTAAAGTAATCCCACGACAACCCTCCTTCGGGTTTAGGGGGTTGAAGCTAGTGGAGAGCTTAATCACAAATATACAATCAATGTAAGTACGAGTGTGGAGTTGTTAGTTCCACAACTCACTTTACCCCTGATTAATTCAGGTACCTCGGTGCAAATCTTGGTGCGCGTCCGAGCCTGGCTTGGAACATGTATACCACACACAAGAAACCAGTACTCTACCCACTAAGCTACTCAAGCTAATCAATCTGCATAAATACTAGGACTAAATTTTCTCAGACACTAATTATAATTTCAAAACTATCCTGCAAAGTTCGAAAAACCGCCGTAATATGCCAAAACATTGTAAATTATCCGTGAAGATGCGGTTTGGAAGAATTTGTGAATTTGTGAAGGATAATATGCGGTTATATGCGGATAAGATGCGGTTTGTGAAGGATAATATTTTAACGAGCATATTGCGACTCGTTTCAAAATTTCAAAGAGCACTACTCGGGCGATTTTTAAGATGAAGTTAAATGTGGACATTGGTGTGAACAAAAATGCTTCCGGAAGAAAGATGAAGACGGCTGCAACAGACGAAAGGTCAATAGCTGCCGGAGCAGACGTTTAACGGCACCCAAAATAACAAATGAGATCAACAGGAACCATCAAAATCCCATATCTGTTTCAATTGTAAAAAGTCATGCGATAGAAGCTGCTCTGTCAAGAATAGCATCAAGAAAGTCTTTCCTCCAGTCTGCAAATTAGAAAAAACGTTTGAATTGGGCAAAGGCGCACAAAGATTGGACTTTGCATCAATGGTAAAAGGTCCTTTAGACTGACGAATCCAAATTTGAAATCTTTGAATCCAACAGGCGTGTGTTTGTTTGTCGGCGTACTAGAGAGCGGATGTTGAATAGCTGTATCGTGCCTGCAGTTTAACATGGAGGAAGAAACGTCAAGGTTTGGGGATGTTTCGGTAGAGGTGACCTTGTGAGAATTAACAAAAAGCTAACAAAGAAATGATACAAGAAGATATTGTGGGAGCATGCTGTGCCAGCTGGAATTAGACTTTCAGGATTCATTTTCCAAGAAGACAATGATCCGAAATCCTCATCACATCTGTTCAGATCATTTTTGGATGAACTGGAAAGGAACTATGCACTGAATGGATTGTATGACCACGAACATAGCCGGATTTATCTCCTATTGAACTTTTGTGAGACGAGCTTGATCGAAAGGCCAAGCTTTTACGTCCTACAAGTAAAAAAGACATTTCGGAAAAACTTCTTCGTTGTTGGAGCGAGATCACACCAGACATTTTGGAGAGGTGGATGTATAGAAAAAAATGTGTAATGATCTTAATTTATGTATTATTTAGCTTTATTATTCTATTTTTAAATTAATATATCAAGGAGTATAAATCGGTGGCACAATTTGATTACGCTACTTTATGTAAAAAAAAATATCCATCCATTTTCGCAAAAATATGAACTGTTCGAATAGTTATAGGAAGTAGGGTTATATATTTCTTGGTAAATACTGTACATGATTGTAGTTATTTAAGATTCAAGATAAGTTTTAAAAATGGCTTTTCATTTTCTTCCTTAAAGAGTGTTGAGTTTCATAATTTGTTCATTAATAGTTTGTCCACGCTACTAGTATAGCGCAGACTGTATAATAACAGGGATTGCTATAACAGTACTAATGGAGTTAAGACCAACGTGATTTTATTTTTAAATTTTCGCTCTAGCTTTTTAGTTAAATTAATCAAATACGTATTAAGCATTATTTTATTCATGTGTGTCATAATGTTATAATTATTTTTGCTCTCCGACAGTTTGTGTCATGATTCAAGTGTTTGATCTAAAAATGATCGCTTTCAAAACTGATGAAACGTTGTTTCACTTTACTTTTACTACAGCAACTGTCTTTGAATTAAAGAGAAATTCTTTTTCGCAGTTACCGATAAAAAAAAACCCATTTGGACGCATTAACCGTAATGCCCGATGAGTTTTCTATCACTTCGTTATTTGTCATCACTCAGAATACACTTTTGCAACTTATTGGGATAAGATTCCCAAAAAAAATTTATTGCTTTTCAGGTACGATTCGATCGCAATAAAGACATTTCATTAATCATTGGCTTAACCTATTTTTCTCTGCTATTACATATGGCCACTTCTTCATCAGTTTCCGGTCCAAATGGTAAACATATCGATTTGTTCAATCAATCGGATTTGTCCATAAAGTCAATCACCATGAGTATCAGTCGATGAATTGCTGCGTCATTCAAATCATTAGACGTCGCATCATAGTTATCAGCGCCGATAGCAACATCATTGGTGCTGAACATCAAATTGCCTTCGTCGAGCATAGCAGGTTTATTACTGATTTTCGCAGAATTACTGATTTTCGAAGAAAATTAGAATTAAACTCGTTTCGCCAAAAATTCATTATATACATCATATGTATACATCAGCAAAATGATTAAGGGAGATAATCTCTGGAGTGGCCGATCCGATTGAAATGAAACATTCGGAGAACATAGATGTATATAGTGGGTAGGTCCATGATTTGTTAGAATTAAGATATCTTTAACCATTTGGCGGCGGTGGGCGTTTTAGTTAATTTTCAGGTACCCTTAATTTTCTATGCAAAGTACATTTTTGCTAAAAACAAATAATGAAAATGAAATCTTATTATGTTTTATGTTCGCTTATGATAAAAAAAAAATGGAAATTAAGAGCCTTGTTTGGGCGCTGAGTGCCTTAAACTAGGCAAGGATTTTTATTTAAATTTCGATTTGTCATAGCTTCTAAAATTCGCAGAGCGTATTGATGTAAACTAAAACTTAGCACACATGGACTTTCAAGACTGTGCGGGCAACCTTGTAGCTACAGCAGGCTCCTGAAAAAAACATCCACGAGAACTGATGACTGGATAATGCGATTAACATGAAATTTACGGGACATGTTGGTATTAGTTAGAACCAGGTCTGATAGAAGTGATTTTGAAATACGGCAACACTGTGGAAGTGGTGCTATTTTGAAAAAGCACTATAGCTTCCGATTCAGCCACCAGATTTTAACAAAACTCACGCAGTAGGTGAACTTTACTCTAGAATAGATTTAATAGAAATTTGGTTGAAAAATAAGTATAGAGTCGCCAGCTATGGCAATTTTTGTCTCCTTAATATTGTAAATTTGCTCAGGAAAACTTTCGATGTAGTAACAAAATCACAACGAAACTCATGTGACAAGTGAACCTTGCTATATTTCTAATCCTGTAGGAATTTCGTTGAAAAATCATGAAAGGGCTAAATTTATTGACATTTCTTTATCGAGCGATTTCGTCATTAAATTTCCAAATGGGAATGCTTCTGCAATGACAATTAACAACAAATATTTACGTTTCAAAAATTTAAAAAGTTTTGACGGTGGTAGCCCTAAAATTCTATTCATTCCTATAACTTCCAGCGCAGTCATTCAATCGGAACGAAATTCACAGGGTGGGTTTAACACAACGTGAAGCTAACACATGATTGCCAGCACCAGACATTTTCGTAAATATTGCACCAACAGATACTTCCATTTTGTATGCATAAGCAAAGCATTAACAATGAAATAATCAACCGATGGTTAAATTTTCCGAGTTTTGGTAATTTTTCGGATGGCAGCCCCAGACATAGTTTAATTGCTGACACTTTCGATGATATCCTTGGATGAAAACGAAATTAACAAGATAGGTTGATTAAGCACGAGCATGTTATGGTAGACTTATGGCTGCTGTGTTGGGCAAATACTGCCAGCACTGAGCATTTTCATCATTTGTGTTATAAGAGATGCTGTCAGAAAATGATATTTGTTCCTTTGAATAAGAAATGGTTGATATGATACTACCAAGAAGTGTATAACGTCTTCACACATTTTTAAATCACTCAAAGATAGCTTCTTCGAAAATTAGTTTTCTATCGGTTCTGATGCGCTAGACTTTTTTTTCTTCTTCTCATCATCAATTTGATGCAATTCATCAGAGCTATCGAGGATGATATGCTCAGATAATTTATTTGTTTGTCCAGTTGAATTGAGATTAGGCTGGTTTGCTTTGCGCGATTTTTAATCCATAGAAAGTTTAAGATGCTGTGAAATATGGAAGGAATCCAATTTTTTTTTTGTATCGGATTGTGTTTTTCTTGCTAACCATCACGTATTTGTATGAAATATTTTACAATAACATGAATTATTTCAACGGAAATAGGTGTCTCTTTAATAATTGCAATTTCCACCGCCATTTGCCGATGCTGATTTTGCAAATAATTTTCACAGAACACTGCAAGAGCTCGTAGAGAGATCCATCTTAATCTCTTAATCTACCATTTTAATTTATAAGTATATATTTTTTCGATTTGACGGCCGGTCAAAATATGGATGTCCATAAGTCTCAAGGTAAAATGAAGATATATTGAAGTAAGTTTTAAAATATCCTTACTCTTATGTTTATCTGAGAAGAAGAATTATGGAAAAACAAGTATGGTAAGTATGGTCAAACTAATAGTGTTGAAAGGTTTATTTTGATGATGGTTAAAATTTTTAGCTCTGCGTGCCTAAAAGAAGATATAAAATTACATAAAATTTAGATCATATAGAAACAAAATTTTCGATAATCAATTATTAATAACTTGTGACAGAAACATGAGACAATTACGAAATTCACAGAAGAGATTAGTGCTAACCGGAAATAGGTATGCGTTTATTTAAAGAATATCCTAGAAATTTTTTACCTGTAGGAGGCACGTGAAAAAAAATCCTTCAAATAATCGCGTCCTGTGAAAAAATTTCGTTTTTAGCAAAAAATATGAAGGGATTTATAAATTTGCTTCTTAGTCCAACATGTCAGTTTGAAATTTTCCAAATGTTAAGTCCCAGAAATTTCTGCTCACGACCAGATCAATGGATCAAAATGAAAATTGCAGTATATATTAATTTTGAGTAAGAACCAGGTCTGCTAAAAATTTTGGCAACCCTGTGGCTGTGGAAAAAAATTTGTTAATTCTGTTCCCCATCGACACCAAAGTTTTCGTGGCAATGACTGGCGCCAGAAACTATAAGGGCAGAATCATATATATACGGGGTAAACCAAGAGCGAAGTGGACCTAAGGCACCAAAACTTTCCAGCTTTGAAAAAAAAACATACACTGTGTCCGTTGATGATAAACAAATCAGCGGATGACAAATGAATTGTATTTATGTTTTGAATTGGAAAATTTTTTATTGTCATTAAATTATACATTCTTAAATTAGTTTATAGTCTGATTAGTGATGAAAACTTAAAATCCATTGGTTTTACAATTTTGGCCTGCTGGCTCTTATCGCTTTTTTATACTTTTGTTTTTCATGCACGGTTTTATCTTACACACTTGTAATACCTCACCCTTTATAAGTACTGGGGTTACATGGGCGATGATTTCCTTAAAATCTACCTTACTGCTTCTTGCTCGCCCTTGTCAATTGGCAAGAACTCGACAGCTTGGTTAACACAACTAGCTGCATGACTTTGATTTCAGCAACAAACTTCTTTCTTAATTCGATAACTTAACACAATTTTATTTCTCGACTTATGTTTCAGGAACAATTCACATGTAATTCTAATGATCAACTAACTCTTTGTACAAAATCACGTTCTTTAATTTTAATATCTGGTTTCCAGTGTAACAAAAACCGACTCGACCACTTTGTTCGTGAGATTTGTTCGTTCTGCCTTAAGTCCAAACTGCTATGATAGCGTTCCAACTGCAACTTCTTCCAGTACGGCACGGTACATTTCGCAACTTGCTTCAACCTGTTTTAGCCCCAATGTAGAGAATCGAGCTGTGTTTACTGGAGTCAGTGCGTTTTTTATTAACTGGTCCAGAATTTAAACCGGCTAGTCCACGATTCTCCTCAGCTAAATTCTGCCACTCCACCACCCGCAGCAACGCACACAGTTCAATCGTTGACACTTACACTGCAATTAAGACTTTATAAGCTCATGGGTGAAGAATTAATTGATAGTTGTATAATTTCAGCCAATACACATAACGCTTTTTTTGCAATAAAGATATTTTAAAAGGATTTGATGGTTTCAGCTGAGGAACTTATTGGTGTGAAGTTTAGCTCTTGCTTGTAATATTCTGTAGTATTTTCAATTATTAAAATCAGGTAGTTACTATTAGTCTTAGAACTGCTATTTGAGAAATGAACAGGAAAAAACAGAAAATGGAAACACATCGTTACTGAACTTTTATGGACATTGCAATTGCATGTCAAAACTCACATTCCAGTGCCCTTAGAACAAAAAGTTGATTGATAAGTAATTATGGCTACAGAAAATGTTAGAAACTGAAATTTTATGAATTACTTAATTTTATAATGCCAGGAAAAATGTTCGCGCGTGCAATCACAAGTGTTCCTTCGTAAACTGAATTTAATTATCTTTATTTTTCGCAACATTGAACCAGGAGATCAAATCTGGACAGCAAACAAACAAGCTTTCTTCCTGAAAACTATACTTAGCTCGTCTAAGATATGGCGTTGTTTTGTAAAGAAGCAAGCAGTAGCAGAAGTGTGTGTGATATTATCAACGCACATGCTCGCGTGCTCTGACTCATAAATTTATGACATGAAAACAATTGCTGATAAAACATAATTCTTAAGCACGCAAGTACTTGGTACAATTTCCATTAATATCCTTTTTATCTTGTCAACACATCCACAAAACTCGTTAATGCAGCTTCTTTAGAAAATATTAAACTGAACAATGAAAATTACTAGTATATCTTTTGAGGAAGTGCTACGGAAAGAAGGGTAAGCATTTGCATCGAAGATTGCATAAACCATGCAATAAATATATATGTTTAGGCATGAATTGAATAGAGAGCTGAAATATTCGTTTGAATTTGATATTGTGCAGAATAGGTGACAGCAAAAAAAATCATAAAATTGCTGACCCGTATGAAATATAATTCATTCAGAATAGCAGTTCTCATGTTGAAAATATATTTGTTGAATGTTGCAGGTGAGCTGAAAATCTCAGAGCATTACTTTCAAGGGAGTTTAAGTAAGAATGTGTATCGCTGTAAATGGAAATATTTACTCTCATACGTCACAGTGCTTCTGGAATGAATATTTCAGCATTTGAAAATAAAAATTTTTGAGCAATTTTAATATTAGCTGTTTTGTTGTTTGAGTTGCACACTCTTGTTTCCTTTTGATTGAATACCAGCTACAAAACTACGAGCGGTTGATTCCTATAGTTTTTTTTTGGATGGAATTTTCCTTAACCTTTGCTCTTTGAATATGAAACAGCTTCAAACTTTTGCTAACGTAATTTTTGCTTGAAAAGTAAATGCACATTACAAACAAAAAATCAATTTTTGTAGATAAACTGTCGAGTGCAATAAATATTTTCCAACGCCGAGGTTTTTTTTCATAATTTAAGTATACAGTTTTCATTAGGACCGCCTTAATTTTTCGCTGAATTTTCCTGAAATTTTTATGAAGTTAGAATAATTGAATGCTTTAAATCATGGATAGATAAACAATTCAGCAATGTTTAAAGATATTGCAAAATTACTATCAAAATTCGCGTTCTGTTACATCAACTTTACTCGCATTCCTTCGAATTTACGGTCACCATAATAACCCAGATAAATGAACAATTGAACGTTTAGTGCAAAAACTTGAATCGACATTTACATTTCATAATATTGTCGGTGCAGTAAGACAAAGAAATGCGCAAAATGAAGAGAATATCACGGTCGAACGTGAAAGTGTGAGAGTTGCTCGCCGTTCCCAGGAATTTGGCATTGTTCAAACCAGTTTGTAGTGAATTTTACGTAAATAATTGGATTCACGTGTCTACAAGATCACACTGAAATAATAGCTAAAGCCGAAAGATCACCAACAGCGACGGTGAATGAGCACTAAACATGCTCGATACCGATCTTGATTTTCACCCCAAAATCATACTGCACGACTAAGCACATTTTTGGCTTCACGGATTCGTCAGTAAGCGAAATCGCTGAATTTGGTCAAGTGAGCATCGCGAAGTCATTCACGAAATGCAATCACATCGCAATCGGACAATGTTTTGGATTTTTTTAACTCCATGTGTGTGCCAGGTGCCTAAAAAGAGATCGGGAAAATTTGAAAATTTTTAAATTGCGATAACTTTTGACAGAGCCATCAAATCATTATGAAACTTTCAGGACATATTGGTTATAAGTTGTAAATTTGTGTTGCTTTTAATGAGCACATTGGCAACTCTGTAGCTAGGACAGGTGCTGTAAGTGAAAACTTTCAAATAATCGACTATCCTGAAAAATTGTCGCTTTTTGGAAAAAACCATCTCATATATAAATCGTATGCTTTGTCTACATAGCCAAAGTAAAACATATGATATTTCACAACGGGCTAGAACGGTAGTCTCTCCCCAATTTACCTATATTTTTACCATCAAAAACTTCTGTTCACGGGAACTCACGAACCAATTGTCAGATACAGTTGAAATTTACAGAATGTATTGGCCTTAAGTAGGACTAGATCCGATAGAAGTGATTTTGAAATACGTCAATCCTGTCCCAGTGGTGCCATCTTGAAAAATCAGTAAGAAAAATAGCTGCTTTTAGCCCTATAAATTCTGCTTCAGTCATTCGATTTTGACAAACTTCACACAGTAACTGAACCTTACACTAAACCACGTTTGGTTAAAATTTTGTTGAAAAATTCGGTTGGTTCTGCCAGCTATGGTAATTTTGGTGTTCTAAATTCTAAAAATTCGCTGAGGAAAATAAAGCTCTTTGCCCTAAAGCTTCCAGTACAGTCATGATATCATAACGAAATTCATATGGCAAATTAAACTTTTTGTAGGCAATATTAAGTGGAAACCTAGTTGGAAAAACCCTGCCAGCTATGGTTGGTTTTGTATTTTTTGGCATATCTTTAGTAAGCTATTTTATCACAGAATTTTAAACGTTTAGTGATCTTGTACAGAAAATAAACATCAAATATTAAGATATACAAAATTTGATAACTTTTGCGAATGGTTATCCTAAATTTCTATGTATACCTTTAACTTCCAAATCAGTTATCGGATTATTACGAAATTCACAGAGTAGCTGGATTTCAACGTGAGGCAGATGTGACATATTTTTTCGTTCGGTGCTAGCAAAGGGCTGTCAGCACGAGGCGTTTTTATTATTTTCGTACCAGTAAATGCTAACATTAAGCATTCACATCGCGAACATTTGCAAAGAAAATAAGTAAACAATGTTTAAATTTTCTAAGGTCTGCACATTTTTCGGATGGCAGCCCCAAACACTTTTCTATCGCTGCAACTTTCAATGAATCGAAATTAAATTGGCTAAGGATCTATTATTACTTAAGGTGTATTGGTCTCAAGTAGGAGAAGAAGCTAGTGGTAGTGGCCTTAAGTAGCTAGTGGAACAATACACACTCAAAATCAGCAGAAATCCTCTACTGTTCTTCGAACATTAGTGTTTCTAGCGGCTCTGATGCGCTAGGAGTTTTTTTCTTTGGGGCTACGTCAAATCAATGGTTTATACCAACCATCCGCCAACACAAACACTATCGATCGTGAAATCGCTATTATATCCTTTACACTGTGCGGAAAGGTTTTGAAAAATTGCGTTCAGCGGACCTACTCGTACAGTTGCAAGTGCTTCCGGAGTAAGGCATGCAATCCCGAGATTTCGGGATCTCGAGATCCCGACCCATTTTGGACATTTTCGGGATCCTGAATTTTTTATCGGGACTCCCGATATTTCGGGATTGATAAAATTCAACCCATTTTGGGAATTAGAAAGCAGAACTTAATACTAAAAGAAATATTGTTTTATGAAAACCGAAGCGGAAGCCAGTTGTAATAATGAATTACAGCTGGCGTATGATTACATGCTTAATATCGCACCAAAAAGTGTACCCGAAATATCTTTTTCAGCAGCTGGATATATGTGCAGCTAAATCAGGCTAGTTTAAATTTTGAAACTCTTGACGAATTATATTTATCAAGAGCATACTTTCAAAACGAATCAGCAGTTTGAACCAATCGATATTATTACTTATCACTTGTTTCATCGAAAAGCAATATTATTTTGTAATTAATATGTAAACAACTAAAAAGAATAATGTATTTTTATTATATTATCGTAACATTAGTTATGCTGATTAAATTTAAATTCGTTTTTAACTAATTTTATAACTAACTATCATGACCAAATAAAGAGCTTTATTGGACAAGAAGATAAGATGATATTAGACCATAAGATTAATTTAGATGCAATTATAGATTAACGTCTTACTTGCTAGTACCCATGTACATATGTGCATAAATTTAACATTATAATGAATTTAGCTTCCGGTTTTATGCAAACATAATTGAAATAAAGTTTTAATTGAGTGCGAATAAGCCAATATATCCGTTTAAATTCTCTTAATATAGTTTTTTTATAAAATCCCGAAATCTCGGGATTATCTCGGGATCCCGAAAATTCTAATCCCGAATGACACGAAAGAGAATTTCGGGATCTCCGTTTCAATCTCGGGAATAATGCCCTATTCCGGAGTTATTATTTGAATGATGTTGTGTTTCATACGTAATGGCATTAATTACTCTGTATCTTACAGTAAAAACGATGTTCATATCTGAAATTATTTTTGTTTTATTTAAAAAATAAATGAGGCGTTCTTAATAGAAAATCCAATTATTTTATATTTAAGTCCGGACAAAATTCACTATTCGTTGATTTCGTGTCATTCCTGTTATTTTTCATAGAATACAAATATTCTTTGAATACTGCGATGCATGCATTATTTCATGCATTAAACAGATCCTATGATAACACTTTCTTTTAAATAAATCTGATAATTGGTTATTTCAACCAGATACATTACCTATTCTACAATCGACTATTTCCGTGTAAAAATGTTTGGTCGGAAGAGCTTACGATTCAAAAGTTAAGTCGATTTGGATAAGGTGATGTACAAGTTTCAAGTGCAAAAAGTTTGAAATGCTCTTGAAGGTAGCATACGAAATAAACTTAGTAAAAGTTGTTCTTTCATTTCTAGTCCAAGATAAGCTTGGCACGTGAAACGCATGTCTATTGAATCCAGTACGTGCATTTTCGTTTAACACAGCGTAGGTCTACCTACACCAAGCATTGTTTTAGCTGAAGTTGACTTTTCGTTTGCTTCGTTACATTTAAATAAAATAGAATCTCAAACAAAACAATTAAAATAAGAACATACTAAAAGTGTTAAATGACCAAAATGAAAACAAAACAACAAAAATATGACAAAAACAAAAATATTAATTAAGATACATGATGCAATATAATGTTTGGGATCAACTAATACTATCAAAATCACCTGAAACTATAAATACATTAGATTTTTAAAATATTATACAAAGACCTGTACATGTAATCTGAATTGCAATAAATTATTAGCGAAGATTATGTTTGCACGGTGGAATTTAACGAAGTTGCGCAGATTTATACAATCACATATTCATTAATGATTGAGCATCATGTCAGTTAAACTATGTATACTGAATTTACGAAATGTG
Source organism: Nemotelus nigrinus (assembly GCA_947369275.1). Classification (NCBI taxonomy): domain Eukaryota; kingdom Metazoa; phylum Arthropoda; class Insecta; order Diptera; family Stratiomyidae; genus Nemotelus; species Nemotelus nigrinus. Next base: position 40,693,807 of record OX376373.1, on the reverse strand, counting down.
GCCGTATCGGTATTGCAACTATGTATGAAACTAGGCAAGTATTCGTTATGGCATCGAAAATGGGTCAATACAATAGAATAGCTTTTCGATTGAATTTCGGAATCCATATACCCGTGATACATGCTGTAATTGGATTATAATGCAACAGATCAGCAATCTAAACAGAATTGTTTCACTTGAACAGTGTCAGCTGCCAACGATGCGTGAAGCTAATTCAAATGTAGCCTATCGCTCCGGCCAATACTCGTAGTATCCAGCTCAGAGCCAGGATTGTGATTTCCCTAATGCTTTCATTCGCGATCCCATATAAGAATCAGTCACCCTGAAATTTCAATTATTTCGAACTAGACATCCCGATACGATATCATTTGAATGTCAGTAGGTTTAGAAATAGTGGCCAAATTCATTGATTTAAAAAATATCGGTGACCACATATATCGTCGCTGTAAAATCAAACCGGCATATCTGCAAAATGTATATTTTTCACCAAAGCGCTTTAAAGTTTTCGCGTGTGGGCTGTTTCCTCGTAAATGCATAGCGGCACTAGTGTACGTTAAACATCGATAGTACTATCGATACTATCGATAGTTCAGAACTATCGAAACCATCGATGATTTTTTTTTACAATCGATAGTTTTTGAAATGGAAAAAAATACGTAAGGTTACATTTCGATATCATCCCATCCACTGTGAGCATTTTACGTTTGCTTCGTTTTTCGCATTTAATAATATTTCCTTTTCTTGTTATTATAAAGCAGCATTAACCAAAAATAGCAGACCACTCTTATATTTTGTTAGTTTTGTCACTTGTTATTTGAAAATTGAGACTGAGAGAAAAAAAATTCCAAATAGTGATTTTACTAAGTGTAATATATGCCGCAATCAATACAAAACAAGTAAAAACACGAAAAATTTATCAAATCATTTAAAACAAAAACATAAATCATAGTCGAAATTATTTTCTGTTGAATCTATAGCAAAAACTCATGGTCCTAGTAACATCTTTGAGAACAGTTCAACGAAATCTAGAAAAATCGTCAAAAATAAAAGGATTTCAGATTCGAAAATATTCACAGAATTCAGGCCACAGAGTTCTTGAGTAGGTTGTTTCTGGAAGATAGGGAGTACTTATCTTGTTATTTCTTGTTTAGGCAAAAAATACTACACTAAGCATATGGAACATTTGATCAAAATTAAATGCGATTGTCACTGATAATGCTGCTTGCAGGGTAATGCAAGCAAAACTTCTTCAATTTAATTATATTCCATGTCTCGCGCATACTTTAAATTTGACTGTGTCTGATATTGACGGCTCCTGATTTTCATTTTATTATGAAAAAGTGCAAAAATATTGATACTTATTTTCAACCGAGCTCAGCTGTTTCAGATATGCTGACAATTGCCCAAAGACAGCTCAACAAACCTGAATTGAAGTTGATTCAGCAGTTCCGTTCACGTTGGAATAACGCATACGCCAAGATCAAATGTTTCTATGCAACCAGGCAAGAATTGACTTTGGCATTAGCCGAATGTGAGAAGGCACTTGAAACGTTACTCGCCGAAGATTTAAATGTGGTGCCTAATATTATTCTGCTATTAGAACCATTTTATGTGGCTACTACAACAATATCTGGCGCAAATTACATTAGTCTTTCTTATATAACTTCGTTATTACGAGGGCTTATTCTACAATTATCGAAAGTTGGAATTAACTTAAAAAAAACCCTGCTGGAAAGAACATTTATAACACTTTATGCAAATCAGTGCGGGAACGATTAATACCGTTAGAGAGAAAGGTTCTTATAATGTTAGTCACCATTGTGGATTCAAGGTTCCAAAAATAAGTGAAGACGGTGGAAACATAGCTGCGCAATCTCTTCAAATAGAATATACTTCTTTTCTGATGACACAAAAGCCGGAGTCAACTCAGAGTACTTATGAATTTACGGCAATTGCATACAACTAACGAAGGAAAAGTCGCAAGGAAAAAAATCCAAGGAGTTATTATTTCTACTTGTAGATCTATTCAAAGGCAAAGCGTATAGTTGCCCAAAAAATGTTGCTAAAATTTATAGATATATAGCAAAACCTGGAGAAACCTCCCATTGGAAACGACATATGTCTCATCGACTACTTGTTTGACTCAAATACTGAGACAATGAAAATGTTTTCCCTATAGCATCCTTGTATACTTGCGTCTTCTGTTCCGAGTGACGGGTTTTTTCGAAAACTGGTGTAATTCACAGTGATCGTAAAAACCGCTGAAAGTCTCAGAGCGTCTCAACGAATTGCTTTTATAATAAAACTCTATATTTTGGTATTTCTCTATCATAGTAATTGAATTCTCAGTTATTTAAAAAAAAAATTATGAATCCTGGGTGTATATACTAATTTCGCAAAAACACATATACACCATCGATAGTCTATCGATAGCCTATCGATAGTTTTAAAAATAACATCGATATTATCGAAACATCCAACTATCGATGTTTAACGTACACTAAGCGGCACAGCACCATTAGACGGATTTTTATTCAACTATACGATATGCCGGTGCGACATAAAAATAGACGGGAAAAAGAGGAATTGTTTGATACCAAAAACTCAAAAACTCAATTTTTGCAGATATGCCGGTTTCATTTAACAGTGACGATATATTCAATAGAGTGAAAAAAGCCATGTTCATATGTCTTTTGGAATTTAGGCCGAGAAATTTGAAATAGTTGTATGCAAATACGCTAATACCTACTGGTACATGTTGAATGAATAAAGGTAGTTCGATCAAATTTGATTGGCGGAATGAGTTGATGTAAGTCAATTCATTCTCATAACTTTCACCGCGAAACGAATTGCCAATGCCACCAATTTACAGTGAATTAATAGGTCAGCAATTTCGCATTCTAACGAAAAGTTAAAAAAATAGAAATTGTATTATTATGAGAGCAAGGATGACATCGACGGGTAAGACAATTAAAGAAATACCGTTTTATCTACACTGAAAAAAAGGTGAAGCTATGAAAGCTGCAAACCAGAAGGCTATTGAATGTTTAAGAAGTGTATATTTTCGAAGATTTCATTAAGAAGGTAATATAGCTTCCAAACATGCGAAAAATTCATTTTATAAGCCGTTTTTTCACTTCGTTGTTTGCTGAGTTAATATTTTATATCGTTTATGGGGTCGAACAATTTAGATGTAGGAACATTACAATCTTAATTCAATTTATTGCATTTTTTTAGTTCCGAAGAAAATTAGTATTAGAACCGATTTTTCATTTATAATATACATACATATGTCCTAAAAAAATATTTTATGGCTATATTTTATCTGATTGGTGTTGAATTTTCAGGATACGTTGATGTGTGTATGGAATAGGCTACGATGTCACTAAAATTGAGTCGTCTGTGTCTCTGGATGACTGCGGATGTTCTAGTGATTTTTAAGGTAGCCTTATATTTTTATGAAGATTTGACATTCGAAAAGACGGACTACACAAAATGAATTCTTAACATGATTTTAACTTAAATATGATAAAAAAAGATAAAGTAATCCCACGACAACCCTCGTACGGGCATAGGGTTTGAAGCTGGTAGAGAGCTTCATCACAAATTTACAATGAATGAGAATACGAATGTCGAGTGATTGGTTCCACGACTCACTATACACCTGATTTAAATTAGGTACCTAATCAGAGTTAGGTGAGCACACAGTTTGATGAGCGGACCTTCATCCGAACCTGGATTGGAACCAGAGACGCCATACACGAGAAGCCAGTGCTCTACCCATTAGCCTACACTTTAAGAAGTGGGACTGCAATTAATTCTTTGATAATAGGAAATCTATTCATTTTTCGGTTTAAAATAACGAATCAATTTTTTTTACACATCGGATATGCATTTTTTGCTTTTACGCCATATCAATTGAATAATACATAGCTTTTTGTACATTTAAGCAAAAAGAGTGTAAATTTACTAGTTTTCTGTCCACCTTTGCGCCAAAGCTATAATATTACATGATGTTCTCGAATTTGACTTATTATTGGTGTAATGTTGTGACGAAAAACGGTAATTTGGCAAGATTGAACGAGCCTGACGTTTCGTGATCATTGCTTACTATTGAATAGCAGCAGTTAGCTGAACAGTGCAGTATTTTCTTTCCGTGTAACAAGTGTAAAAGTGTAGAATAGTAATTATGTTATAAGTTGATGTGCATATTTGTATACATTGAATTGAAATAAACTATAAACTGAAAGGAAAAAGTATTCATATATGATAATACAAATATTTATATTTTACTTACGTGACTTTTTTAGCTTTTAAAGTTACCTATTTACAGTTCATTGTTAATGATATTTTATATTATATCATTTCCCTGATTTAGGTGGCTAAACTTTAGATCATGAAAATCACGCTTAAGCAGTGCATATTCCCTTAAACTGGTCACAATAAATAACTTTTGGTTTCGAAATTTACCGGTGCTTGTATTGTGGTGAAGCTTTCTTTACTATCATTATTTTACACATTTTTATTGACATACTATTATATATATTTTAATATATTTTATTGAATTTTATTGAAATATCACGAATTAAGACGCTTATTTTCTTAGAAAGCTCGTAAAAAGCAGCCTTTGCTTTATAAGTTTCATCCATTTCCGTCCAAAATTTATATCTTTTAAGGGTAAAATTACACGCTTTACTCGTAAAAAAATGTAAACACTTAAAATTTTAAATATTCTTTGTACGCAATTTTGTAAATTTACATTGTTAGTAGTAGGAATCCAGTTTCTTACTATTTTAAGGGTAAAATGAAACCGAAATTTTTTTTGAGTGTACCTCAAGCTACTAAATTTGATAAAGTTTGAGAAATATTCTATCTAGCGTGGCTATAGCTGCTTCAATGTAAGAGAATCGTTTTTTCTTTGCTTAAAATTAAGCAAATCGTTTTTCTGAATCTTCAAATTACGTTTTTTTTTTTACGATATCGTACAAAATTTACCCGAGTCTCGTAATTTTTGATAAATTTGTTTTTGCTATGGTGACTGGGTAATATGGCCAGTTTTGTATTGAGAAATTCTAGCATTTAGTTTTTCATGTATTAACTACTCGACCTGGTTATCTGGTTCTGGATGCAATAAAGTTATTTTGTTGAGATTTTAACTATAAAAAAATCTGGAAATAATCCTTTACGCTTCCTAGGTTTTTGCAACGCAATGCTATGAAAAAGTCAATCTTACCAGTGTTTGGGCTCTTTGTTTTGACTTTATTGTTTCCATTGAATAAAATTGCGTATAATAAATAATTATACGCCATTGCGTATAATAAATGATGTGCCGTTCCGGGGAATATTCCCGAAAAGGAAATATTCCTGTTTCATTTCCTGGAAACATTTCCACTTAGAGAATTGAACGGGGAATTTCAAACTGAGTTTAAAGAACAGTGCCGAGATTACGTCTGATTATTAGTTTTTAATATTTAGATGCATATTGCTACGTAATACCCGATATAAATGTAAAATCTAATAAATTCCCGGTAATTTAATTTGATTGCGAAAATTTCGAGGAATTTAAAATAAAAACGGTAAGTTTTCATGTGGTTTGGGGTTAACATGAAACTACAGAATTCATAATCAATAACGTATTTTTCATATAAAAAATTCCATTTCACACAAGAAAAAAACTTGGATTTCAACATAAATTATATCGATTATAAAATTAATCATTTATATCAAAAAATTTCACACTTAAATTCAACATAATTAATTTTTTTATATATTAATCAGATGTCATTTTTGTATCAGTTTGAGCCGTTGCCGCACCAAAAGTGGGCTTATTATTCAAATCAAGTTCAAAATCTGAGCATAATGATTCACTTGGTATATCTTCACTATCATCAGCATCTTTATCTTTTCCTTGTTCTCTGTTCGCAATTTTCCAATTGTTAGCTATCAAACATATCTTGGTAGTTCTTTCAGCCGTCATTTTATGTCTTTTTGGTCTAGAGGTTGGCAAATGTTGAAAACGATCTTTCCACTGTAGCTAACGTTGAAGGCATTGACCGAGTTTTCGCTGCTATTCTGCCCAAATCAGTTTTGAACACAATAACAGCGCCACAATAGCTAACCTTGGACATCATATCCTAAATAAACTTTTTATTGTAAAGGCCGTTCCCGCACTTGAAGTCAGACAACTCTTTTAGAACTTTTTGTGCAACAGTATGCCCATTTTCTTCCGCGATGTTCATAATGACTTCACACCCGTCGGTATTTTCTTCGTCGTGAAAGACGCACCTTGGTTTTCTAAAAACTTCAGTTTCAGATCTTCCTGAGAGTATTCAACAAAAATGTCGACATTAGAAGGGCTATCAAAGATATCTTCCAGTTCTTTAAATGCTTTGTGTACAAGATGTTAACAAGAATAATCACCTTCTAGTTTCGTTAGCCAGTCAATTATAGGTTTTCAAATTGATTTTAGTCTTTCTATTTCGATCCAAATGTTCTCATCTAAAATTTTTGTTTTATATTTGTCCATTTTGTATGAGTGCCATTAATAGCTATAGTTTGCAAAACAGCTTTACAAGTCAAGAAACTTCCCAAGGTTAATAAGTGACTACCCCATCTTCTCTTTACAGGTTTATGTAGAGATCTTTTTATTATATTAATAACATCAGCAATATTTATTCTATTTATTTTTAGTATTTCGCCAACTATTAAATATAGCGTTCGCGCTAAACATCCCATCCGTTTCATATTTCTATATTTGCTTTTCAGAAGCCCTGCCACTCTTAATCATATTGGCATCATTGTCCGTTACAATACCCAACACTTCGTCACCGCTTGTTTGATCTATTATTTTACTTATTTCTTCAAAAACATATTCAGCGGTGTGTATTTATTTTGGTTTTTATCTCCGCATATAAATATGGTGTAGGTGTAAATATAATAAAATTGATTATAGACTCGTTTCGTGCGTTAGACCAGCTGTCAGTTGCTCAGTGAATAACTTGAGCCTCTTAAACTATTCCCTCTGTTTCTGCTATGACTGTAATACATTTTTCATCCAGCAAAGTAATAGACAATTGTTTCCTCGTAGGTAGGTAATATTCGGGCTGTAGAGTTTTAAAAACTTCGTTCCATAATGGGTGCTCAAGCATTGGCATTGGTTGCCTAATAGCATATACTCGTACAGCCCTACTTATGAGGTGATTAATTTTGCTCTGAAAAATGATGGGTGATAAGTTCAGAAGTCATGTTAAGTAACTTATGTCTTAAGTTATTATACTTGTACCTAATCACAAAAAAATGTTCGCTATAATTGTTAGAAAATAATAATTAAAAAATTAAAATACCCATCTACGATGTTACAGAAAGGTCCAAAACAATGTTTCTTGTAAATACATATTCAGAGATGTAAGCCAAAATCGGAACCCATATGTATGTCATATGTGTAGGTTTGTTGGTACTTATTGGTAAAATCATAATACAGTTTAGAAGACTCGGGCTCGGGGTCTCCCGTTCCGGCTCATATCTCTGAAATTGTGTTTGCTTTGCAGAAGCCAATAAATGATGTTTGGTAACTTTATTTTCACCGTGGGCCCGGCAATTTTTCTAATTAATATTTTATATTTTTTTACTTAATATTTTTATTCTTTCCATAAATGAAACAAAATCATATTGCATTCTCCATCGAATATATTTTTATCAGCCGTGTTAGTGCTGCCACAAAAGCGGGCATTGCTGGCACGGTTTGCCCATGTTATCTTCTTCCGAAATGGAGATGGATGCAAAAGTCGCACACTTACTGGGTGCTTTTGGAAGTGAGGACTTGATCATTAATGGACATTTATTACAGTTTTGAAATAAATGTCCTGCTATTTTAGTGGCATTTCGATAGGTACACATTTTATTGCAAAACGTACAAACATCTCGTAACTTGTATAAAAGCTCGTAACTTGTATAAAAGATCAGGTTCACCTGTTGACCTTCTTTTGTATAAGGATCTTCGCTCTAAAGCGAAAGAAGTTGTCAGACAGGCGATGCGCTCCTACATTGATGGCGTTGAAGCATCAATTAGAACCAATCACCCGAAATCCTTTTGGTCATTCATCCGTTCTTTGAAAAAGTGTCCTAGTATCCCTAATGGTATGCACTTGGGTGATACAGCTGCCTCCACTCCACAAGAAGTGTGTGAGCTTTTTGCTTCTTACTTTTCCTCTTTTTTCTCACAACAATCCTCTTCTAATTCCTTAAATCTTCCCTCCACATCCTCTCCTGAATTGCACTCATTTCGAACGAACCCTCTTGAAATTGAACTTCTATTGAACGATATCGATGCCAATACCGGTAGTGGTTCCGACGGTATTCCAAATATCCTGGCTAAATCTTTTTCATCGTCTCTGTGCGTCCCTCTTTCTATCTTGTTCAACTTAAGTATATCTTCTGGCTCTTTTCCTTCTCGCTGGAAAATTGCCAACATATTTCCTATACATAAAGCCGGTGATCGTACTTGCATCACAAACTACCGTCCTATTTCCCTTCTTCCTTGCTTTAGCAAGATCCTTGAAAAAGTGGTTTACAAGCGAGCCTACTCCTTTATCCAGCCTACTCTCGCGCATGAGCAGCATGGTTTTGTCAAAGGTAAATCTACCTTAACCAACCTTCTTTCCTTCACACACACGGTCGCATCGGCTCTTGACCATCAAAAGCAGATTGATGTACTTTATACCGACTTTTCCAAAGCCTTCGACTCTGTCAACCATAACCTCCTTCTTCAAAAGTTAAAGTACGTTGGCATTGCTGGTAGCTGGAGTGGGTGATGAGGCAACGCGCGTCATAAAAACTCTTTGTATTTGCCGACATGCCGATTGCGCCGCGTACCGATTGCGTGCTGTTGAAAAATTTGAAAAATGAATGAAAAATTGCTATTGTGGAAAAAGTATTTTCAAATGCACATAAATGAAGCAAAAGCGATCGAATCGAGTTCTAAAATAAAAATGTTTTTATTGATATGCAGGTTTTTGTAGAAATAAGGATTTAAATATTAATAACAGTAACCTGAAACGCAACAATTTAAAACTTAAGGCGGTATTCCGGTTTTTCACGCGATAATCATTCATTATTTCAATATGAATTTTAATACATAAAAATAAATACGCAATGGATATGGTTTTATTTTGCGTTTATTGCAGGATTTAAACTTTAGAAAAAACTTGGATTTAAAAAAAAAAGTTGAAAATTGTTGTTGCTATGAGGGCTTGAAGTTGACCTTTGAAAATCAATCTTGGCAGGATTGCGTCCGTTTGAATTATCTGAAATTAGCAAATGAGGTGTCATTTTACTCAGGAAAATACCCGTTACAAGATGAACTACGCTTATCAATATCCAATTATTCGTTAAAATATGACAGCTGATAACAAATTTTTTTTCTAATTTTTCCGTTGTTTTTTTAGTTTTTTTATTAAAAATTATAGTTAATTGTTTTGTATCATCACAATCGTAGTTCAGCTTTTTCCTTAAATCATACCAAATAATTTGATATATAGCTCATTAAATTCTGTAAGACCGTTTTCGAGAAATCTTGTCAAGAAGTTGAGAAAAGATGGTTTTGAGAAAATCGCGTTTTAAGTTTTATCTCAAACACTCTCGCCTCAAGCGTGCCAGGGATTTTCCAGAGATGATAGTGGTGGAAATGCGAATAACTTCAAAACGAAAACAGATACTGCGATAAAATTTTAAAGCAAGATTATATGATCATAGTGGAATAAGAAAATGCAAAAAAAAAATTTTCGATTTTTTCAAACCGAAAGACCGGAATACCCCCTTAAGAAAGAAAGAAAAAAATTATAACTTCATGCTCAATCTAATTTTTTTGATGAAGGGAATGACGTCACAAAAAAACCTTTAAAAACAAAAAGTTTAACGAAACAAACATTTATATAATTTTTTAAAGTTCCTGATGTTTCGGGAATGTTCCCGGTACATAATTTCTTATTTCGAGAATACGCCTCGAACAGGAAGTTTTTGATTGAGGAATGCTACCACGGCACATCATTATGCATAATCGTCCCTTAATTTCAAAGTTCGAAAAATTTCATTACCTAAGATGCAGCGGGAAAACAGATGAGCTTCTGAAGCATATACCCTTTACAGAAACAAATTATGATGTTTTAAAACAAATTATGACACACGCTGAGAAATGACCGAAATCAATATATTAACATCTTAATATTGTTATAGTAACAGCATTGTCCCTAATACATAATTTTAACGGCTCAATATTTTATGTTAGGGAGTTACAATATTATATTTGCAGTTTAACATTATATATTAAGCTGTTAACTTTTTATGTTAAGAACATCTGTAAATATAAATGTTTTAACATCTTACCATAAATACATATATTACTATGCCAATATAAATGTATTAGCCAAGGGTGGTGAAATTGTTGGTCATACAACAAAGTACATTGCTTGTATTGTTAGTTAGGATGTTAATATTAAATACGGCAATAGCACACTGGAATAACTTAATCTTGTCAGATCATCGAAGTTAAGGAGTGTTGGGCGCGGTTCGTACTTAGATGGGGGACCTCTTGGGACTATGGAAAACTCGTAATTATTGGTATACCAATATACTATTGTAAGAAGTTAATATAACTTATTGCCATGTTACTATAATATATTGGCATGTTAATATTAATTATTGGTATACCAATAGTATTGTAAGATGTTAATATAACTTATTGCCATTTTACTATTTAAAATTGGCCTACTAATATAATATTGTAACAGACAAATTCACCACACGCATGTCAATGTATAAAATTTTAAGAATGCTATGTGCTGGCAATATAATGTTATTGCTAGGTCAATATAATAATGTTAAGAAATGTTTTTAATATAAATATATAAGCTGCGAAATATATTAAGGGTAGAACAATGATTTTTTAGCGTGTACAGATTATTAATTCGCACAATTCTGAATTCTCAGCTCACACAGTTATTCAGCTTTGGAAGGACGAACAAATCTTCGTCATCACTGATGTGATTGTTGGATCGAAGCAGTAAGTGAGTAGAAAGTATACAGTTTTTGGAAATGAGAGTGCATTGCTGCGCTCAGCGGCTGCCATCAGGTCCAAGAAAACTGTGGAAAATTAGTTAGACTTTGATCAGATAGATGTAGCTTCGCGTGGCAATGTGAAATTGTTTTTTTTTTGTAGAAATAAATTGGGGGATTCGTCCGCGGAAACGAATCGATTTTGCTCTCCCAATCGAGCATAAAATAAAATGCATTTAAGGGGGTTCGCAACTTAAAAGTCATGAAAAATGCCAAAAAAAAACAGTTTATGGGCTTAAAAAATTCTACAACTCTTTCTGCACATTTTGCAACCTGTCCCGTTTCAAATTTTCAATTAGAAGTATTTCATTTTTTAATTTATAGCCTCAAGCAAATGAATGAATGAATTACAACATGGTCCTTTTCTGTTAACTCTCTTTCAATAAGGTGTCAAATCAAAACACTATTTCGCGAGTCTCCAAATTATTTTTGACTCAGTGCCATTAAGTTTCTATGCTTCATTATTTGCCGCACCGTCTTCTTTTATCAATTATTTTTTTATTGTTTAGTCTGCAGCATAGTATACTTTATTATGATAATATTTTCTAAACTATCTTAAATCCTCTATTTTGATTTTAAAAAAACCTATTTTTGAAATCTACGAATTACTTATTTAGCTTTTCTCTTTCTTTTTTAATTCTATTAGTTTTTTTGTAATTTGGCTTTAACTTGTGAAAATGGATGAAAATAAATAAATAAACTCATAGATATTTGACTATGTTATACTCAATGATAAACCCAAAAAAAAATTGTGTCTTTGGTAATTGCAGCTAAATTCCTCATGGTCAGCATTTATCTGAGCATATTGGATATTCGTGACTTGAATTCGCTTAAATAGTTTACTTGCTTAATTAAGACTAGATAATTTATTTCCATTTGAAAAAATCTTTTAAAGCACAAAACAAATTAAAAAATTAATATGTATATGTGAGTAGAGTACAGACAAATAATGAAAGAAGCGCTCCACTGGACTCTATATAATCACAGAAAATAAAAAATGATTATCATCATTGAAATTTTGCTTCCTTAATGCTAACGATTTATTACATGATCGAGTAGGCTTGAAAAGTAAATAATGAAAGCATTATTGTAAAATCATTCATTAGGATGAAAAAGTCGATTTCGTTGCTAGAACTGAATATTTTCAATCAGTATGCACAAATGTTATCAGCATAATACTTATTATACACGCAGGAATACGTTTATTTTACCCAACAAATTATTTATGAAATTCCTTCGCAAATAACTATAGGCTGTTTGCACCAAGATTGAATTAAATTAATTTTCGAAAAAAAAACTATGGTGACTCAGTTAAAATATGGCAATATTTCATTTTAAAATCATTATTGGTTTGACGTACATTTCACGTAATTTTCGACATGAACCATAAGCAAATGGATAAAACCGGGTGCATTGTTCTTATCTAATTAAGACGGATTACTGTACTGAACGACATGACTCATGCAAAAGGTTTCTCAAGAGCTTTCATCCTGGTTCCTAATTGTTCTGTGCCTTTGGCTTTCACTTCATTCATTTTCCTTTTCTTTGTTTCGAGATAAGTGTGCCGAATGATGTCTACCTCTTAGGGATCATTTATTACTTGTAAAAGAACATAAGTGGATTTGACATTTTGTTATAGCAATGGAATGAGTAAATGAAGGCGTATAATTCTCACTGGAAAGCTTTTCAGATGACGTCATGGGTTTTATATGGGCAAGAAGTTTTGCGAAATGAGTAAGGAATTAGAAGAGTAAAGTAAAATGACTATGTAGGCTGAAAAAATGATAATGACCCAAAACTTATTTCTTCGCATTATATGTCAGCTAATTTTTTTTGCGACATGCAAATATCAAAATACAACAGAAACTGAATTTTATGGAAAAATTATCGATGATTATTTTAATAGAGCGTTTATAAAAGAGACGAAAGTATTTAACAGAAGAGAATAAAATAGTTTATAAACTATTATACATGTTACATTTTACAGGCAACCTTCCAATATTCCTGAATAAATTTTTTTAGCGGCTGAGAATCGGAGAAAATTATATGATACCCTAGAGTTTTGTATTAAATTTTTGGTTGGAGGCATTTAACAGAATTATTTGTTTATGATTTCATCAAAAATTAGGGGTAGCCTTTAAAAAAATATTTTCCTGTATTAAATGACGTTAAGTTGACTTCGTTAGAACCATGAATCAAATGAAAAACTTCAGATGCTCAATACAGTTGAAAGTTGTGAGTTATAATTTGATTTCCTTAATTTTTCTTCAGCCCAATGGGAAAAGAGAGTTAGAACAAAGAAAAATGTGCAATATCAAAAATATCAGGAATTTTCAAACATTCACGTCGACAGTATTTGTCGTAAAAAAATTCTGTTTGAGGCTATGTATTCCAAATACTCTTTTAGAGGGCAGATGAGCTTTGTCTCTTTTTTATTTATTGCGAAATAATGTAGAATTAAAACGGACAAATGCTCCAAATTTGAATGCTGTTACCGTTTTCCTAGCAAACCTATTCACTAATTAGCATACATATTATTGAAGTTTAGAGCGTGAAATATTTTGCGTTACCGTTGATAAATCACTAAAGTATTGTACCAATCCAATTTTAACTTTAAATATTAAGTTGGGCTATGAATATTAGGTTTGTTTCAACGGGTTTTCTTATCATTGTTCCAGGATATTTAAAGCATTCATTCATTGGAACCGAAATTGGCGTTTGAAATGCTTCTTTGCTTCCATTCTTTTGAGGGATTTTCCGCTTAGAGTCTGGGGCGGAATTATGAACCTGGAACCGAGTAGTCCTTTTCGAGTTCTGTTGAAATCGTTTCGAAAATACATTGCGATTATGAAACTCGATTGAATTGCAAATGATGAAGTACTAGAAGATTGTTTTATATTACTGCACAAATGATTTAAAATTTGACTTATTCGAGATTGAGTTGGACGTCACGTGCTAGTACAAGTTTTGATTTTGTATCATGACTTACTATCATGACTGGAGGATGAGTACAAAAAATGTTTTGACTGATTTCCGAAGAAAATTAGTATTAAACTCGTTTCATCGAAAATTCATCATATATATATATATATATATATATATATATATATATATATATATATATATATATATATATATATATATACATCATATATATATATATATATATATATATATATATATATATATATATATATATATATATATATATATATATATATATATATATATATATATATATATATATATATATATATATATATATATATATATATATATATATCAGCAAATTGATTAAGGGAGATAATCTCTGGATTGGCTGATCCGATTGAAATGAAACTTTTGGAAAACATAGACGTATATAACAGGTAGGACAATAATTTTTTAACACCTTGGCGGCAGCGGGCATTTTAGTAAATTTTCAGGTACCCTTATATTTCTATGCAGAGTAAATTTTTGCTAACAGTAAATATTGGAAATGGAAATTTATTTTAACTTAGGTTTGTTTATGATAAAAAAATGGAAATTTTGAGCGTTGAGTGCCTAAAAAAGGGGCAAGGATTTTTTTTCAAATTTGGATTTGTCATAACTTCTGACAAAAACCATGGATCATCGTGAAATTTGCAGAGCATATTAATGTAGGCTGTTAGACTTAGCACACATTGACTTTAAAAATTGTACAGACAACCCTGTAGCTACAGCAGGTTCCTGAAAAAAAACCTTCAAATCATTGACCCTCCTGAAAACTTTTTGATTTTTGGTAATAAATTCAAATTATTGATAAATTTTAATCTTTGTCAACCACGTCAAATTCAAATTTTTGAAATTCCGCGGTGCACAAGAACGGCAACCCATGATCAAACTATCTCTATTTTCAGGATTCGAAACTTTTGTTCACGAGAACTGATGACCGGATAATGCGACTAACATCAAATTTACAGAGCATGTTGTTATTAACCAAGTCTGATAGAAGTGATTTTGAAATACGAGCAACACTGTGGTAGTGGTGCCATTTTAAAAATCATCGCGAAAAAAAAACTGGTTTTTGGTCTATCGCTTCTGATTTAGCCAACAGATTTTCACAAAATTGACGACAGATTGAAGACAGATTATATAGAATTTTGGTTGAAAAATTAGCATAGAGTCTCCAGCTATGACCATTTTTGTGTCCTAAATATGGTCAATTTGCTCAGGAAAATAAAGGGTTTTTCCTTATAGCTTCCGATGCAGTAACGAAATCAAAACGAAACTCATGTGATAAGTGAACCTTGCTGTGTTTCTGATTTGTAGGAATTTCGTTGAAAAACCATGAGAGGGTAAAGCCCTGAAATGTATTCGACGCGAAACGAAACGAAGTGTCAAATCCCATACAAAATCAGCCTGGCGCGGAATTTCGTTTCGTTTGGTTTTGCTCGTCAGTAATGTGTTCGAAGACGTATAACTGTCTTCGAAGACAACGCAGTGACTCGCTCTGAGATGGCACTGCACTATGTAAAAGTTAAATTTCGCGGCCATTTAATGACCCAGGTACCTTAATTGATGCGAAACATGTGACACCTCATAATTTTATTCGAGTTTGCGGATATTTTATTGAAAAATGAGTGGAAATGGATGGATGAACCGCGCATCCTTGCAACAGTAGTTTTTGTTTTGCCGATAATATAATTTTTTATGCCGGTTAGTTAAATTTATATGCACCGAATTCAAATGTAATGCACTTGTTAAATGTCATCAATGGCAATTTATACTGCCCCCGGTGTCGGAGTGCGGAATTTTCTTTCGCTCGATTCCGCACAGACGTTTTCGCTGTATTTCGTTCGTCGAATACATTACTAGGCTTTACCAGCTATGATGAATTTCGTAATTTATTGACATTTTTTTATCGTGCGATGTTGTCATTATATCTCCAAATAGGAATGATCCTGCAATGACAATTAACAACAAATATTTAGGTTTCGAAAATTTAAACCTTAAAATTCTGTTCACTCCTATTACTTACAGTGCAGTCAATCAATCGAAACGAAATTCACATGGTGGCTTTAACACAACGTGAAGCAGCTATGGTGCTAACACATGGTTGCTAGCACCAGACAATTTCGTAAATATTGTATTAACAGGTGCTTCCATTTTGTATACATAAGCAAGGCATTTACAATAAAATAAGCAACCGATGCTTAAATTTTCTGAGTTTTGGAAATTTTTCGGATAGCAAACCCAGACATAGTTTAATCGCTGAAACTTTCGATGATATCCTTGGAAGAAAACGAAATTCAAAAGATAGGTTGATTAAGCACGAGCATGCTATGGTCGACTTCAAGCTACTGATATGAAACTACAAATAAGTGTATTAAATCTTCAAAAAATTTTTAAGTCACTCAAAGATAATTTCTTCGAAAATCAGTTTTCTAGTAGTTCTGATGAGCTAGACTTTTTAATGTATAGTTTCGACACTGTTTCGACAATTATTAAGAGGAATTAACAGTTTGAAATGTTATTCCTCTTAATCGAATTTTAGGTAAGATTTAAGACTAGAAATTAAAAAAAAATCGCCTTTTTCTATTATAATCGCTTCAGTCAATGGTTAATAAATCAATTTGTGTCGATTTGGCCCGCAACAAACATTTGTTCAAACCTAGAAGATTCGACTCAATGTACTTTCCTATTTGTTATGATAAAAATTCTAGGTATGATGTTTCTTGCAGTTTAAATGCAGATTGGTAACTGAATAACTTTTAAATTTGTTTACTTACATATTAACCAAAAAACAACATGCTAGCAAAAAACCTTTTTAATTCACCAACTCGAACACTAAATTGCACACGAATAAAAAATTTGTATTTCGAGTTGTCAAACAAGATAGTTTTATACCAAGGGAGCTTTATAATTCCTTTTTCAACTCGAAACTAGTACGTTTTTCAGCTTCGAGCGCAATTCAGCTTGAAACAAGTTTGGTAATAGCCAATTCGTACTAAACTCGAAAATGTCACTTGATTCGACTTTCATAATTCCACCCCTGTTTCCGAGTTTACAAAAACTTTTCCTTAACTCAACTGAAACAGCCTATTGAATGAATCAAAAAATCGAGTATGGTCTGAAGAACATAATTACCAAATTGATTATAAAACAACTGATGTGTAAGGGCTGCATATATCAAGATTTATTCTCTATTATTAAGTTTGCATAGCTATTTTTACAAAGCTTTACATAGTATTTTTTCCAAATACTTAGTTTCTAGGGGAAAAAATTAAAATTAATTTTAAGCATATCGCAAGTTTGCTTGTTTATAACCAATGCAACGAAATTTGCTATTAAGCAGATATTTGACCCAAATCAGTAGCAATATAACCAAATTAAAAGTTACAAGTTTGAATTCGATTGTTCAAAAGGAAGCACATGCACTTTAACAGTTTGCTATGCACAAGTTTCATCTTCAATCTCATCTTTTGCAGTCATTAAATTGAATTCTTCCTGCACAACTAGTGGTCACAACAAACTTCAAATTTCCAGAACGTTTTGTCTAATTGGAAAAGTTTTTGAAGGAAGAAAAATTTCATTGCAGCTATCTTGACACTCTACGAGCAAACTTTCGTGTAGATGTGTGGTTGGAAAACTATGCGCATAATGCCTGCATCTCTTCGGCACGTCTTAATCCAAACTCTTCGGATAATCATATGGGAACTATGCTTGCATATCAAACAGATTACTTTCCATATATGTTCGTATTCTGTATGGATGGCGCAGTGAATGACACACAAAATCCAAACAAGTCAATCACTTCCGCAAGTCGTAAAACTGACAAAGGTAGGTCTACAACTAATTTACGACTAGTTCAAGTTTTCTTAGACGGTCTAATTATATTTGGGGTCGAGTGTGTGTAGAAGGATCGACTTTTCTCTAGTAAAATTCACTGATATGTTCAGCTTGAAGCAAGGAGAAGATTTTGTGGGTTTGTTTCTTGCTCTGTGCAAAATAATGTTAGGATCTAAGCTGAAGTTGTTTGCAATCAATCAACTACAGAGCAAGACTTTTGGGCTATGTAATTACGAAAAAGTATACTGAGGTCAAACTGAAGTGAACTGTTTGCTTTTACTACAGCTTTAGCTAGTATTTCGTGAGCTTAATTATGAAAGATATTTTACTGAAAGTGAACATTTGGCGTCAGAAGTAAGGGAATAAATTAATGACTGATTTTAGCCTTAAGGAGCTTAATAAAGGAGAATAAAATATTTACAAGCATCGACAATGAATAAACAGTGTCAAAGCCAAAAGCATGTCAACGTCTGTTTCAGTAACTTATATATTTCATACAATAAACTTAATTTCACAGTACACCGTGTCTCCGAAAAGCTTATGAAGAAATTCTTTTGTTTACAGGCATTCAGTCTCTTCTGGCTGACTCAGTAATTAGTTCTAAGCGTTGGCCATTCATTTGGTTAGACTCACTATTCTATACTGAATAGAATACGAAGGAAATGAATTGACATAATGCAAAGAAAATATATAACATCAGCACCAGATTCACCTAATTGCTACACGTTTACAGCTTCCGTTAATTATTCTGCAGACAATTTGTTACAAATTCATTCATTTATTCACTTGTGATTGTATGTTGCACAGTAAATAAGGAAATGGAATTCATGCGATTCACTTACATAACAAATTGCTACTATATATCTTGGATATGTGAGTAAAATAGAAATACATAATAAAGCAATCTTGGTGGTTCGGGGATGGTCCCGAGAGAAATTTGTCTGGATGCGTTGCAGTTCGATGTTGATACCCGCAAATGTGTAAAAGTTTAAACAATCCAGTTGAAAGACAGATATTTGAATAAAGTTGAGGAAAGGTTTAGATTTTGAATGCATGTTCTACCAATCGTGACCTTTGTCACAATCGAACTGTTTCGAACATCATGAATAACCTTAATCTGATGGCTACATTTGATGCCATTAAGTAGAAA
Organism: Nemotelus nigrinus; assembly: GCA_947369275.1. NCBI lineage: Eukaryota > Metazoa > Arthropoda > Insecta > Diptera > Stratiomyidae > Nemotelus > Nemotelus nigrinus. The sequence goes on along the minus strand of OX376373.1, from coordinate 40,674,738 downwards.
GGCTTCCACATTTCCAACTTGCTTGAGCTTCAAAATTCTGGATAGCAAAATACTTTTAAATTATTTTTATTTAAGGATGTTTACTATATGAAAATCTGATTTACAAAAAAGACATGTACTTTGATAAATGATAAAAGAGGTTGCCATAGTGACAAAGCCGGTTAGTCCCAGCTGAATTTTCATGACTTTTTGGTAATTCGTGAGCTCTTTTATATTTATAACAGCGTGCAAGCACAGTAGCAACAATCGACTAGATATTATCGCAATTTTATTATCTCTCGCGGAGAGAAAAAAATTATCAAAGGTTCAAAAAACAGCCCTCAAAGGCTATAAAAACTGTGAAATTATTTTTTCCTTTTCATGATAGAAAATAAACTGACAAATATATAAATCTGCCATACCCATCATAAAAACATTCCCAACATGATCTGCCTGTAAACTGTTATTGACTTCTATTCCGCACAATTTTGCTCACAAGAGACGTTTCTTGTGACCTATTTCGTATGCAATATTCAGCAGACACAAATTTGAATGAAAATATTTACAAATCTTTCCGTTCATAAAAATTTTACGTTACAGATCTGCGCTTTTGTTATTTTTTGCTATGGGAAAGTTCGATTATGATTCATCATTATAATTTTTTACGCCTAAGAATAAAATTGAGTCCATGTTTTAGGGACATGAATTTTTTTCCATGCGCCTGTATTTTCGAGCTATCGAACATGTTTTGATTCTGAAAATATAAACAATCCAGACACGAATAATTTCTAGGATATTCGAAGCTCGGAGAAGGTGTGCTTTTGATGATATATTTATCTTGCAGTGGTGTGTTCCAGATTTTTTAAAGGGTGAGAATCAGAAATAATACATTTCCGGTTTTGAGAATTTGCAATATTAATAAATGGCTGACATTAAAATTCAGTTTTATTTGATATATTAAATGTGCTCGGTAAAACTTGTATTTCACTGTTTTCCAATTGGTTGAGGCATTTTGTGTCAATGTGTGGGATCACCAAATGGGCGCAGCACCTAAGTACTTACAAACTATTGCCTCTGAAATTAAATACTTCTAATCAAATTTTCAAGAATTATTTTAGCGATCCTTGTTTGATGATAGCCAATCTGCATCAATCGCTGTAATTTAGTGGTTTCTGCTTTTGTTAGTTTGATTTTTAAGTTGTCAGAAAATCATTATTATTCATATTACTCCGTCGTGCATGTATTACTTTTTTTTTCAATATCTGTTCCTATTTATTTCGAGAAAATTTAAGATATTTTCTCGTAGCTCTGAATGCACGGTCGGTAGCATTTTTGTTCCTGGTCCTTGCATCATAATGTTCAGCATCGCTTTCTTTGAAGCTTGTATGTAGCAAAACCATTTCGCAACAGAACAGTTGAACATTTCGATTGTCTGCCTACTACAGGTCAGATACCAACATTTCGAGTAAGCACCTTGATATCAAAGGCTTGTGCACGTTTTGGACATTTCATTGAATGCTCTGGTGAAATGACTCATGCGTAGCACGGGCTTCAGCAGCCAGCTTACTAGTTTTGAATAAAGCAAATTCTGAAAACGAGAGCTTTATTTGAAATGAAATAATTAAAATTCCACAATATATCATTTGCAGAAACTTCGATTCTTTTTGAATAAATATGTCTTGTGGTTGTTTTTATAGGCAATTTATGAATATAGGCATCTCAACTGTAATTTGTTTAAAAACAAAAGGAAATTGGGTTAAAAAAACCGCTATTAATGAAACTTGGGGCAGCTCACTTAACCATCAATTAAAGTGCTGTTTACGGTAAATATGAATTTCACCACTATGTCGCTTAATTTATATGCTTTAAACCTATTGAAATAATTGGCAGTTGAAAAATGTAAAACCAAATGATAAAAGGATTGTTTCAAGGGAAATATTTCATTGCATTTACATACCTCAACTCCGTCATTGAGCACACACAAATAAAACCACGTGATTCATTTTTACCTTAAAAATTACAAGTGGAAAAAACAAGATTGCTTTGGTGATTAATATAATGATAATTTATTGGTCCATATTAAAACTGTGACCAAACTGATCTAGAGTGGCCGAGAGATTCCTGGCCTCATCTTGGTTTCATGAATTACTATGCTCACTAAATAAGAACAATGCAAATATTTCAAATACGATTCCAGGCTAAAAATTTATGTATTTTGCCGGACTATAACTATACTTTATACATTTAGGGAAAATGCACATTTTTTTTTATCATTTTCAATTATCATTACTCTTCGTAAATATGGAATATTAAAATGCTTCCTCATCACTAAACTTTCCAACTTAACTCCAATCTAAAATGTGTCAGTTGGCAATAAAATTTATTTGCAAAATGCATTTGTCACTACGTCTGCAGCGCCATATACGATTGTTTACATGTATTTCGTTTTCATAAGCTGTTGGCTGGGAGGATATTTCAAAACGGTTCTAATTAAAAACAATTTATCATTTCAAGTGTTAAACTTTGTTGGTGTGAAACGGAAAAAGATGAAATAGATTGCCTGACTATACGCTATTGTTCACATCGTTGCACCTTTAAATGTGCACAGCTATTTCTCGTATACATATAGCAAATCAGAAAAACAACGAACGATGACGGAGTGTGTGTAGGGGTTTTATCATGCATTTTATTTTATTCCTAATGAATTTCGTTCACATGCGGAACATAAATTCCGAAAGCAAACAGAATACTCCGAAAGAAATTTTGAAAAAAAAGAAGAATGAAATCAAATGAAAAAACACCTTAACATTTTAATTTCACAGGTATCTGTAATTATTATCAGTTTAGTTCATCTTACTTTCCATCTCTGACATTCTTTGGAAATTGCGAGACGAACCTTTTACTGCATCTAATGAAACATAGTCGGTATTTAAAGTAAACGGAATCAGAAAAAAATTCAACAAAGTGGCAAAGATAGCTTTTTGCTTTTCAGCAGTTTGTTCGACATGATGCAATTTCTTTTCGAGAAAGAAAGTTTAATTAATTTTATTTTAAATGCAAACTAATTACTAGCTATTTGGTTGCAATGCTGCATTTTCTGAAAGCAGATTATTTTAAAAGCAAATGGATGTTGGATAAATGAATGCGGCGAAATGAGGTTACATCAAAGAGAAAATAACTTTTGGTTTTTATAGTTTTTCTTTGAGTTTGGTTGTTTAGCGTAATAATGTTGAATTTATGGAGTTTTAGAATGTTTAGTTAAATTATTATGTTGGTTAAATTATTATCATGGCGTGATTTTCTATTTATTTCGCTTATTACATGGTGAACGCAGTTTAAGGGGCCGGCTGATCAGCCCCAAATCCTATGGAAAACAATCCATAATTATGCTCCCGTTCAATATATTTTTCGTTTTTGTCGTTTTCGATTGGTTTTGTAATCAGCCACATGCAATTTTGTCGATCCAAAATAAAAAAATTTCAACTATTTTTCTATTTGTTCAATTATTACTAATGTTCGAACAATAGTATTAAAATCACTTTGGCCAAAAATTCCGATTTTTACATATATATATATGTGTATATATATTTAGATATATATATATATATATATATATATATATATATATATATATATATATATATTTATATATATATATATATATATATATGCATATATATGTACTGCGACTGTGAACTTTAATTGATTTTCGCACGGCTTTAGTACATGCGTCCAGTAAAATGTTCAGTTTAAAATCGTAAATGGTCTGGGGGCTGGTGAGCGAAGCGAGCAGGGGGCGAAGCCCCCTAGTACTATCAAAAAACTTTAGTGAAAAAATCTCAGGAATGCACCATCCGATTGGACGGCAATTTTCAGGATGCATTGATGTATATGCAAAATAGTGCGAGGTCTTTGGCGCCGGCTGCCATTTTAGTGATATTATAAATATACCTATTATTCTGTCAATGAATAACTTTTGCAAAAGCGAAGTATATGGGATGAATTTCGAACGTGTTTCTAATGTGAATATGATAAAATTTTTCAAAATTTTATCCTATGTGTGCCGTAGGCGCCTAAAATTAGATTGGGAAAGTTTGAAATTTTTTTTGATTGCGATATCTTTTGACCTAGTTATCAGATCATTATGAAACTTAAAGGACATACTGATATTACTAAGCTGTAGACTCCTGTAGTTTTTTTTTTTGAATGTGCTAACAACGCTACAGCTACGGTAGGCAAACCATCGACTGCCTTGAAAGACAAGAACGGTAATTTTCGTCCAATTTATCTATATTTTAAGGACCAAAAACTTCTGTTCACGAGAACTCATGACCCAATTGTCAAAAACAGTCGAAATTCACCAAATATATTAGTGTTTAGTAAAACTAGAGCAGAAGAAACGATCTGCGAATGCGGGCAACTCTCTGCCAGTGGTGCCATCTTCAAAAATTAGAAAGAAATAAAAACTGCTTTTTGCCCTATGAACTCTGAATCAGTAACCAGATTTCCATGAAATTGACACAGTAACTGAATCTTACTCTTATTTGTACTGGCAAGACCCTATTTTCCATAATGAACATTGATGACTTTGGGCAAAGTTTTGCCAACAGCCATCTAGTTGAATCGTATCAAATCACATGGAATTCATTTAAATCGTGCAAAATGTGTGTTTTTTGCAGATTCAGTTGAGTTTTTAAGGCACCGTGTTGATGCAGAAGGTATCCACAAATCAAGCAAGCATATAGAAGCTATACGAGATACTCCAAAACTATCTACTCCAGAAGAACAGCAACTATTTCTTCGAAAGGCAACGTACTACAATGCTTTTATACCAAACCTCTCTATAAAAAGTCGTCCCTTGCCAGAAATGCTTCATAACCACAATTTTAGGTGGACGCAATCTGCTGAAAGTTCCTCCTAATTTCCCCACAGGTGCTAATACCATACGGTCCATCATTACCGCTGCTACTAGCAGTAAATGCCAGTAAAACTGGTTTTGGGGCTGTTTTGTCTCATAGCTTGTTTGACGGAAATGAACGGCCAATTACATACGCAAGTCGAGCTTTGAGCAAAACTGAGCAGCATTATCCACAAATAGATAAAGAGGCACTTGCGATTGTATGGGCAGTACATAAACAGAAGGGGCTAGATTTAAGACCAAGGTTAAGATTTAGGTCTAATTAATTAATTCTAATGATTAGGCTAAGTTAGTTATAATTAGTATAAGTTAGATCGTATTTTGCGTTAGGTAGTTTTTAAGAAAATCATTGCTAGGGCAATTCCAGCTGCTGTACAGGCTGGGTGATACAATTAGAGTGTAAGAATATAAAATTTGTGCCGAAAAAAAGAAAACAAAAAAAAACCAACCAGAGCCAGCAGGCTAAAATAGTATAGCCGCTAGATTGTATGTTTTCTTGTTAATTAAACTTTAATTTAGGCTAAGAATGTACGGTTAATTTAAAATAAAATATTTTTCAATTCAATTCAATTCAAATGGGCAGTTCAAAAGTATTTCTATTCTGAGTACGCACGTCACTTTACTTTAATAACTGATCACAAACCACTCACATAAATTCTTCATCAAGAGAAGTCGCTACTAGTGCTTTGTATCAGTCGAATTGCTAATTATGCTGATTATTTGGCTTATTTCGATTACGATTTAATATTTGAATCTACTAAAGCTAATGCAAATGCCAACTACTGCTCTCGAGTCTTACCGAAAAAATTTACTGACGCCATAGATAATTTAAGTTCGAGGCAGTACAAAACGATAAAGAAGAGGATTATGACGATTTTGATGGTTTCATATTCTGCCAAATCAGTCAACTACCTAGGTATACGGTCCGAAAGAATAGCTCGTGAGATAAGAAAGGACAAGAATCTAGGAAAAATCGAACTATTGCTAGAATCGAAACAGAATTTGAAACATCATGGTTTCAAAACCCCAGAAGCCAACTATACACTAGCATCAGGGTGTCTAGTATACGGACACCGCGTCGTTATTCCAAGCACACTTCGTAGCGATATTTCATATGACCTTCATACTGCTCACTTGGGTATAGTGAAAATGAAGGGTATGGCAAAGTCATTTGTCTACTGGCCGGGAATCGATGCCGACATCGAACGAAGAGCTAAAACTTGTCCACAGTGAAATAAAAACACGAACGCACCGCCGAAGTTTCGAAGCTACCATTGAGAGTACCCAAAGTCACCATGGGAACGTATCCACATAGGTTACGCAGGAGCTGTTGCGTTGCTGCAATAAACTGGTTTCACAATATATCAATAAAAAAATTATTAATAGCAATTTCCTAAAGTTAATTTCAACATTTTGCTTAAAAATATAAAAGTTTACGCAGCAAACTAACAGTGTTTTATGCTATCATTTTCTACCAGCTTCTTTATAATCAACTAGACTTCCAAAGAAACATCCACATCAATTTGTCAAAAAATAAAACATCAAATATGCGAATCAGTCATTTGGCTCAACAATAAATTTAACTGTTCCACCTCTTAGCAAACATGGTAAGTAAATTATGTCTTACTTTGAGCGACTCTCTTCTTATTTTGTATTTGTTTTATTCATGAGTATCAATTGCCCTTGCTGTATTCTTAAGTGTCTCATTTGAAAGGCAAACATATTTCTCAACGATAAACAACAATTAAATTGCTGATGAGTCTTGTATAAAAGTAAACTATGCAAATGAATGTACCTTTTGGTGCTGGTTATTTTAAATTGTATATTTACTCTCCGTTTGGTATTGAATAGTCATTAAATAATTTACTGGTTCACAATAAACATGATTAGCATAATTCAGATCAAAATTACGCATAAAAATTATGTTTGAATCAATAGTCGTTATCTTCAGGGCTAGTGCTTAAATTAATCATGGCTAAATTCTTTGCAACTTGACATGTTCAATTGATGAACGTGTTCAAATAATACTTGCTAATTTTTCAGAAGCAAAACAAAACCATTTGTTTTTACCAAATAACAAAAAAGGTATTTTTTAGGAGATGAAAAAGTGCTAATGAAATCCAACATATTGATTACTACACTTTTAATACATAATCAAGCATTGCATTCGATTCGTATGATTCCACAAAACTTATCAGAACATAACTTTCAGCGGTTGCCTCATGTGTATCATTCCACTTCATTTCAGACTGTCTGGGGCCAAGCGTCATTCCATTTTCTCATTCCACTTCACAGATATTACAGAAAATTTCATTTTCAAGTAGAGATAATAATATCTGTTATTGTGGGCAGAGGAAGCAAATAGAAAGATCATAAAATTTTCATTCAATTCCGAACTAAGCTCATTTGTTTGCTTTTGAAGAGGCATAAAGACGTTATAATATTTTCAATTAAATAGATGATTTTGATTGCGGCAAATAATTGAAAGATATTTATGGGTTTAAAGATACTTATTTTCAGGGTTTTAAACAATTAATGAAATGAAATGATTTGATTGTTGATTGAATGAGTAAATTTGATTTATGTAATTGATTTCTGATTTTAGCATTTAGCACTTGTCGATGGCGGAAAAACATCAATCAGATTTTGGTTAGAATCTATTCATAAATTTGATATGAAATAAGCACATTCATTAAACTTTTCATTTTCAGGATGAGGAATTCTGAATTGAATTGATTGAACAATAAATCAGCATTGAAGAAATCATATATTGCGTAGGTATGGCATTAGTTACATTGCTTTTGAAAAGATTACATATATTTTTGAATATATTAGATACAGTAAAAATGAGTCAGAGCTAATTTTTCTTAGTAAACATATCAAAACTAATCAAATCAAATGTAAAATTCCCAAATGTTTGATGTGAAAACAGACTTTTTTTCGATGAAATATCTCGAAATTGTTCAATTACGGTGATCGATCATCTTAATACTCTTGCGCCCAATGTGGGCAATATGCTCATATTAAATTGTCTTAAACCTTTTGATATATTGCCTACTTTATATTATGCCTATAATTTGCATTGCCTATATTGCAGAAATGATATAAAGATTAATCTGGTTTTATTGTTGGAAGTTTTTGATTTCATTGCATTTTCATATATATGCTTGCGTAGCAATCACAAATCGAAAACAGTTGAATTAAACGATGGTGTTTATTTTGCCGGTAACTAAACTGTTTGATTCGATGTGGTACAATACCAACTTTGGAGCCTGAGTCTCTAGCTTTAACATGTTTACACGATTCCTTAAAATTTTAAATGGAAAGAGCATGGACATTTGCTGCAGAGAAAGTTGTGTAGCACCTTATTTCGTCAGTTTGACTTGCATCAAACAGCAACAATTTTCTTTGAACGGGTGTAATAGCATGCCACAGAATTCAACATTTTAATGTATTCTACTAACAATATCTGTAAAGTGAATACTCAATAAAAGCAAAGTTGTTGTTTTTTGCTGAAACTAATGACAATATTTAAAGTCGAATCAAACTTTCATAAAGTGTAGTAGTGTTCTTTGTTTAACATCTTTTTCCTTTGTTTCATTGACGTAAAACCTCAGTTTGCAAGTTATTAATACCATCTATATTTCTGTCATTTATATTTTTTCACATGGATATCAATGTGTCGGCATGAATATCTACTGCGAACAGAAACTCGCTTGTTCAGCTAAAAGCAGAAGATTATTCAAGCAATATGCTTGCGTTTTGCTGAATTCGAGTGTCGTGCATTTGAAGTGCGAATATGTTGAATGCGATAATTCATGGGACGATAAATCTGTCTTACACTTTTGAATGCTTTGGAAAGACATTCTTTTTGGAGATGATTTATTACCATCTTTCCCACTTTCAGTTGATTTAGCAGCAAGCGTCAGATAAATGTCCGAAGAAGATTCGTATAATGATCATTTATGCACAAATCATTTAAACTGAATATGAAAGATACACTGGAGGCTGTAGTGGGAAATATTAAGTGACATTGCTATAAAATGTCTAATTCATAGAATGTGATATGTGATTTGAAACCACAGTTTACAGACCGCAATCAATTTTCTCGCTTTTGTACAAATCAGCAGATCGATGAAATATGGTTT
>OX376373.1:40542887-40665493 GCA_947369275.1 Nemotelus nigrinus | reverse complement strand
TGGTGCCATCTTCAAAAATTAGAAAGAAATAAAAACTGCTTTTTGCCCTATGAATTCTGAATCAGTAACCAGATTTCCATGAAATTGACACAGTAACTGAACCTTACTCTTTTTTGTACTGGCAAGACCCTATTTGCCATAATGAACATTGATGACTTTGGGCAAAGTTTTGCCAACAGCCATCTAGTTGAATCGTATCAAATCACATGGAATTCATTTAAATCGTGCAAAATGTGTGTTTTTTGCAGATTCAGTTGAGTTTTTAAGGCACCGTGTTGATGCAGAAGGTATCCACAAATCAAGCAAGCATATAGAAGCTATACGGGATACTCCAAAACTATCTACTCCAGAAGAACTGCAACTATTTCTTCGAAAGGCAACGTACTACAATGCTTTTATACCTAACCTCTCTATAAAAAGTCGTCCCTTGCCAGAAATGCTTCATAACCACAATTTTAGGTGGACGCAATCTGCTGAAAGTTCCCCCTAATTTCCCCACAGGTGCTAATACCATACGGTCCATCATTACCGCTGCTACTAGCAGTAAATGCCAGTAAAACTGGTTTTGGGGCTGTTTTGTCTCATAGCTTGTTTGACGGAAATGAACGGCCAATTACATACGCAAGTCGAGCTTTGAGCAAAACTGAGCAGCATTATCCACAAATAGATAAAGAGGCACTTGCGATTGTATGGGCAGTACATAAACAGAAGGGGCTAGATTTAAGACCTAGGTTAAGATTTAGGTCTAATTAATTAATTCTAATGATTAGGCTAAGTTAGTTATAATTAGTATAAGTTAGATCGTATTTTGCGTTAGGTAGTTTTTAAGAAAATCATTGCTAGGGCAATTCCAGCTGCTGTACAGGCTGGGTGATACAATTAGAGTGTAAGAATATAAAATTTGTGCCGAAAAAAAGAAAACAAAAAAAAACCAACCAGAGCCAGCAGGCTAAAATAGTATAGCCGCTAGATTGTAAGTTTTCTTGTTAATTAAACTTTAATTTAGGCTAAGAATGTACGGTTAATTTAAAATAAAATATTTTTCTATTCAATTCAATTCAAATGGGCAGTACAAAAGTATTTCTATTCGGAGTACGCACGTCACTTTACTTTAATAACTGATCACAAACCACTCACATAAATTCTTCATCAAGAGAAGTCGCTACCAGTGCTTTGTATCAGTCAAATTGCTAATTATGCTGATTATTTGGCTAATTTCGATTACGATTTATTATTTGAATCTACTAAAGCTAATGCAAATGCCAACTACTGCTCTCGAGTCTTACCGACAAAATTTACTGACGCCATATATAATTTAAGTTCGAGGCAGTACAAAACGATAAAGAAGAGGATTATGACGATTTTGATGGTTTCATATTCTGCCAAATCAATCAACTACCTAGGTATACGGTCCGAAAGAATAGCTCGTGAGATAAGAAAGGACAAGAATCTACGAAAAATCGAACTATTGCTAGAATCGAAACAGAATTTAAAACATCATGGTTTCAAGAGCCCAGAAGCCAACTATACACTAGCATCAGGGTGTCTAGTATACGAACACCGCGTCGTTATTCCAAGCACACTTCGTAGCGATATTTTATATGACCTTCATACTGCTCACTTGGGTATAGTGAAAATGAAGGGTATGGCAAAGTCATTTGTCTACTGGCCGGGCATCGATGCCGACATCGAACGAAGAGCTAAAACTTGTCCACAGTATAATAAAAACACGAACGCACCGCCGAAGTTTCGAAGCCACCATTGAGAGTACCCAAAGTCACCATGGGAACGTATCCACATAGGTTACGCAGGAGCTGTTGCGTTGCTGCAATAAACTGGTTTCACAAAATCCTAAAGTTAATTTCAATATTTTGCCTAAAAATATAAAAGTTTACGCAGCAAACTAACAGTGTTTTATGCTATCATTTTCTACCAGCTTCTTTATAATCAACTAGACTTCCAAAGAAACATCCACATCAGTTTGCCAAAAAATAAAACATCAAATATGCGAATCAGTCATTTGGCTCAACAATAAATTTAACTGTTCCACCTCTTAGCAAACATGGTAAGTAAATTATGTCTTACTTTGAGCGACTCTCTTCTTATTTTGTATTTGTTTTATTCATGAGTATCAATTGCCCTTGTTGTATTCTTAAGTGTCTCATTCGAAAGGCAAAAATATTTCTCAACGATAAACAACAATTAAATTGCTGATGAGTCTTGTATAAAAGTAAACTATGCAAATGAATGTACCTTTTGGTGCTGGTTATTTTAAATTGTATATTTACTCTCCGTTTGGTATTGAAGAGTCATTAAATAATTTACTGGTTCACAATAAACATGATTAGCATAATTCAGATCAAAATTACGCATTAAAATTATGTTTCAATCAATAGTCGTTATCTTCAGGGCTAGTGCTTAAATTAATCATTGCTAAATTCTTTGCAACTTATGACATGTTCAATTGATGAACGTGTTCAAATAATGCTTGCTAATTTTTCAGAAGCAAAACAAAACCGTTTGTTTTTACCAAATAACAAAAAAGGTATTTTTTATGAGATAAAAAAGTGCTAATGAAATCCAACGTTTTGATTACTACACTTTGAATACATGTTCAAGCATTGCATTCGATTTGTATGATTCCACAAAACTTATCAGAACATAACTTTCACCGGTTGCCTCATGTGTATCATTCCACTTCATTTCAGACTCTCTGGGGCCAAGCGTCATTCCATTTTCTCATTCCACTTCACAGATATTACAGAAAATTTCATTTTCAAGTAGAGATAATAATATCTGTTATTGTGGGCAGAGGAAGCAAATAGAAAGATCATAAAATTTTCATTCAATTCCAAACTAAGCTCATTTGTTTGCTTTTGAAGAGGCATAAAGACGTTATAATATTTTCAATTAAATAGATGATTTTGATTGCGGCAAATAATTGAAAGATATTTATGGGTTTAAAGATACTTATTTTCAGGGTTTTAAACATTTAATGAAATGAAATGATTTGATTGTTGATTGAATGAGTAAACTTGATTTATGTAATTGATTTCTGATTTTAGCATTTAGCACTTGTCGATGGCGGAAAAACATCAATCAGATTTTGATTAGAATCTATTCATAAATTTGATATGAAATAAGCACATTCATTAAACTTTTCATTTTCAGGATGAGGAATTCTGAATTGAATTGATTGAACAATAGATCAGCATTGAAGAAATCATATATTGCGTAGGTATGGCATTAGTCACATTGCTTTTGAAAAGTTTACATATATTTTTGAAGATATTAGATACAGTAAAAATGAGTCAGAGCTAATTTTTCTTAGTAAACATATCTAAGCTAATCAAATTAAATGTAAAATTCCCAAATGTTTGATGTGAAAACAGATTTTTTTTCGATGAAATATCTCGAAATTGCTCAATTACGGTGATCGATCATCTTAATACTCTTGCGCCCAATGTGGGCAATATGCTCATATTAAATTGTCTTAAACCTTTTGATATATTGCCTACTTTATATTATGCCTATAATTTGCATTGCCTGTATTGCAGAAATGATATAAAGATTAATCTGGTTTTTATTGCTGGAAGTTTTTGATTTCATTGCATTTTCATATACACCCAAATCTTTTTTTACACGGATTTTTTTTACACGGATTTGAAGTTACACGGTTCCAAAATAAATCCGATTTTTTTTTTTTTTTTGGCTTTTACGGTTTTGAAATCATTGTCTCGCAATTATATTGATATGCAGGTCGAAAAGTAATAGGAAACCACCAAGAAACCCGAGAAAGGTGGGCGTCGTACTTCAAAGAGCTCCTAAACCCCTCGCATGCAACCCACAATAACCACTTCCAACCGACTCCATTGGTGAATGAGACTTTTGTTGAACCTCCGACCCAGGAGGTACTCTGCTCTACAAGTCCGCTCAAATGAACAACTACAATATAGAAAACGTGGACAACTTCGTATACTTAGGCACACAACTGACGACAAAGGGAAATGAACAGGACGAAATAGAACGTAGAATACAGCTCGCGAATAAAGCCTTTTACTCCGTCCTCGAAATTCTAAAAGCCAGCTGCGTACACAGGCGTACAAAGCTCCAAGTGTACAAAACAATTATGTATAAGACCTGTGTTCTGCTACGGATGCAAAACGTGGACTCTCACACAATCGTCCGAAAAAATGCTCAACGCAACTGAGAGAATTCCTACGACGCATAATTGGAGCCAAACGAGATGGAGACCGATGGCGAATGAGGTACAACGATGAGTTGTACGAAATCTTCGACGATTCACGCGCCAACAGCCCAAAGGTGTTTAGTTATTACTAATTACCCGGTTACGCCTCAGGATATCGAAAGAAATTTAAAAGTTCCGAAGTGCAGAAATTTAAAAATTTGTAATAGGGCGATCACGGACTTTTTCTGCAGATCGAAAACATCTACTGGTGAATACAAAAAGTAATCGTGGAATAATTTATATATGTATCTTACAAATATTTTTTTGAAGCATTTCTTTCCTAGGAAACAGTTGAAAACAGTTACTATGTCGAAAATATCAAAAGTTCGTAGCAGGCAGACTATTTCTCTACAAGTGTAATTGAAAATCTTGAACCGTCTTGCAAAAGGAGAAGGTTCGACATCTGTGGGCAAGGATTTTGGATTGAACGAGGCTACCATCAGAACTATCAAAAAAAGTGAAAACGTTATCCGGAAATCGGTCATCACTTCATCAGAGCTAAGTTCGAAAACATCGTCGTACATTAGAGATGAAGTGCTTGTGAAAACGGAAAAATGTGTTGTACTTTGGATGGAGGATTTGTTGCAAAAGAGACTGCCTGTGAACGGAGCTATTATTAAGCAAAAGGCTCTACGAATTTATAAGGAACTCCAAATATCAGAGCCGTCAACAAGTCGAGTAGATAAGAGAAAAGAATTTTCTGCTAGCGATGGGTGGCTAGCAGGATTTCTTAAAAGAAATGCATTCCATAATTTAAAAATTAAAGGAGAAATTGCATCAGCAGACGAAAAGGCTGCAAAAAGTTTTCCGGCGAAACTAGCCAAAATAATTGAAGATGGTGGCTATACTCCCGACCAAATTTTTAACGCCGATGAAACGGGTCTGTTCTGGAAGAAAATGCCTTCTAGAACATACATTGCAAAATCGGAAAAAACTGCTAGTGGGTTTAAAGTTGCTAAAGATCGAGTGACATTTTTATTGTGTAGCAACGCTTCTGGCGACAAAATGTTGAAGCCTCTTCTAATTAACAGATCATTAAGGCCACGAGCTTTGAGTGGGAAAAACATTCAACAGCTACCCGTTTATTGGAGGGCGAATAAAAAGGCCTGGATGACGACAGGTCTATTTACAGAATGGTTCGGAGAATGCTTTGTTCCTGAAGTCAAGAAGTACATGGAACACCGATGTCTTGATTTTAAAGTGCTATTGGTCATAGATAATGCACCCAGTCATCCCATATTAGAACATCCAAATGTGCAAGTTGTCTTTCTCCCACCTAATACCACGTCTTTGATCCAACCATTAGATCAGGGTATAATCGCTACGTTCAAGCTTTATTATATTCAACGAGCATTCCAGCATATTTTGGACGCAGTAGAAAACGAAAATGTCAGCATTCTTGAAGCATGGAAAAAGTATTCGATTTTGGATTGCATCACATATGCTTCTATGGCCAAAGACAAATTAAAGGCATCAACACTAAATTCGTGCTGGAAAGCGCTTTGGCCAGAATGTGTCAAGAATGATATTCTAGTGCCCCAGACATCAATAGAGTCTTCAAAAATTATAGCCTTGGCACATCAAATCGGCGGAGAAGGATTTGAAGACCTACAAGTTGAAGACGTCGAGGAGTTGATGGTAGATAGGCCTTTAGATGTTGACTGTTTGGTTGAACTAGTAACGGATGGCAGTAATGCTGAGAAGCACGATAGCGATCATGAAGAGGATGCTGAAAATCAATTAACTGCTAGTTCAATTGGTGAAGGACTAGCAATTGGCAAGCAGATGGTGAGCCACTTCCTAAAAATTGATTCGAATATGGAACGGGCCCTAAAATTTGAGCGAAATATCAACAACTGTCTTGCTGGGTATCGAGAGTTGTATAAAGAACTCAAAAAACCCAAAGTTCAACTTTCGATAACCGATTTTTTTAATAAAAAGTCAACGGGACAAGATCATTCGGAAAGTAGTCCGGCAGTTCAAAGCTGTATTACCATGGATGTGGATATCACGAATGACGAATAATTATATTGTTATATCTTTAATTGTATTGCTAATTTTAGGCTGTATCAATAATGTATTTAAATATTTAGTAATCAATAAAGTTACATATGTAATAATACTACTTGTTTGCAAAGCAGAAACTATACATTTGTCATAACTTTTTTTACACGGTTTTTCGAACAAAATATCGTGAACTTTTTTTACACGGTTTTCTCAAAAACGTATCTACCGTGTAAAAAGAGAGCTGGGTGTATATGCTTGCGTAGCAATCACAAATCGAAAACAGTTGAATTAAACGATGGTGTTTATTTAGCCTGTAACTAAACTGTTTGATTCGATGTGGTACAATACCAACTTTGGAGCCTGAGTCTCTAGCTTTAACATGTTTACACGATTCCTTAAAATTTTAAATGGAAAGAGCATGGACATTTGCTGCAGAGAATGTTGTGTAGCACCTTATTTCGTCAGTTTGACTTGCATCAAACAGCAACAATTTTCTTTTGAACGGGTGTAATAGCATGCCACAAAATTCAACATTTTAATGTATTCTACTAACAATATCTGTAAAGTGAATACTCAATAAAAGCAAAGTTGTTGTTTTTTGCTGAAACTAATGACAATATTTAAAGTCGAATTAAACTTTCATAAAGTGTAGTAGTGTTCTTTGTTTAACATCTTTTTCCTTTGTTTCATTGACGTAAGACCTCAGTTTGCAAGTTATTAATACCATCTATATTTCTGTCATTTATATTTTTTCACATAGATATCAATGTGTCGGTATGAATATCTACTGCGAACAGAAACTCGCTTGTTCAGCTAAAAGCAGAAGATTATTCAAGCAATATGCTTGCGTTTTGCTGAATTCGAGTGTCGTGCATTTGAAGTGCGAATATGTTGAATGCGATAATTCATGGGACGATAAATCTGTCTTACACTTTTGAATGCTTTGGAAAGACATTCTTTTTGGAGATGATTTATTACCATCTTTCCCACTTTCAGTTGATTTAGCAGCAAGCGTCAGATAAATGTCTAAATCCGAAGAAGATTCGTATAATGATCATTTATTCAAAAATCATTTAAACTGAATACGAAAGATACACTGGAAGCTGTAGTGGGAAATATTAAGTGAAATTGCTATAAAATGTCTAATTCATAGAATGTGACATGTCATTTGAAACCACAGTTTACAGACCGCAACCAATTTTCTCTCTTTTGTACAAATCAGCAGATCGGTGAAATATGGTTTGATGACATTTTGCATTTGAATGCAATAAAGTTTTTAGCACACTGACATTAGGTCTGTTCGCGTGTTTTTAGTCACTGAATTTTACTGAATTTTCCTGAATCATTTAGTGAGGGAATTCATGAAAAGAACGAAAACGCTCTCACTGTATTTCCTGAATATTGACAACCAAAAGTGTCAGTTGTCGGTTTTTGGGAGAACAATAGTGATTATAAAGTCATCGTAAGCGGTAATAAATTAACGCCAGAAAAATATTCGACCCTCATAACAACATTACGTAAAAAAATATCTTGCTTGCCGCGCACCTTTGAAAATATTTACTCGTGGCAGACCGTTTGAAAAAACGGCTTGATTGTAATTAATTGCGATTAATTGCGATTAATCGTAGTAAGCGAACAGACCTTATGTCAATAACAATGATTGGCTGCATTAAGTCATAGGTCTGTCTCCTAGCCAGTGATGCCAACTTTGTTACATTGTAGCTAGATTTAGCAACAAAAAGAAATTATTTAGCTATTAAATTGTTCATTTAGCTATTGGCTACAAATTTAACTACTTACTAATTTATAGATTATAAATAATTTAAATGTTTGCTCTGATTGCATTAATTTTCACCAGTTTATAAATATTTAAAACACTCAGTGCTTGAAAATAGTCTCCTCAAAATAGCTAATGTTTTGGGTAGATACAATAGTAGTTGTATTTCGACCAAATGGTTATCTTTCTTGACATGAATGTTTTATGTCTTTCTGGACATAGAACAATAATCATCTTCTACGAACAGTATTATTACTTTCGGTTCGGTGCGAAGAAAAACCGAGAGTTTTAACTGATTAGCAATAAACAAAAATAGGCAAGAGAAACGAAATATTATTGATACTAGAATACACTGATTAAGAACCGAAAAATTCACTCAAAGACATAAAGTAGCAATGAAACGTAGGCAAAGAATTCGTACCAAACCCTAGAAGAAATTAGAAATGGTGCTCAGTAGTGAAATCATTCGTTTTCTGGCAGTAAGATATTTTCGACGTGTTTTTGGTTAATATAAATGATCTAATTTTGTGAGTATAGTAATATAAAGTTTGATCTTGTAACTGTGCGATAGTTTCATTTTTAAAACATTGTTACTAATGTTCGAAGAACATTAGTATTAAAATCGATTTGGCCAAAAATTCATATTTCCATATATATATATAAATATATATATATATATATATATATATATATATATATATATATATATATATATATATATATATATATATATACAAATATATATATATATATACATATATATATATATATATATATATATATATATATATATATATATATATATATATATATATATATTATATATATATATTATATATATAAATATATACATATATATATATATATATATATATATACGGACATTTGTCCATATATATATATATATATATATATATATATATATATATATATATATATATAGTCAAAAAAATCAGTGACTATTTCTCGGGAACGTACCATTCGATTTAGCTGAAACTTTCAGGGTACATTAAAGTACAAGCAGAAAAGTTCAGGTCTCCAAAAATGGTAATTATCTTTAACCCTTTGGCGCCGGCGGCCATTTTAGTGATATTTTTCATATACCTATTATTCCGTCCACAAATAATTTTTGCAAAAACTAAGGTAGCGAAGTAAATTTCGAACGTGTTTTAAATATGCACTGGATAATGTTTTGGAATTTTTTTTAACCCCATGTGTGCGCTAGGTGCCTAAAAAGAGAACGGGAAAATTTAAATTTTTAAATTGCGATAACTTTTGACAGAGCTATTAAATCATTATGAAACTTTTTGAACCTATTGGTATTAGTTAGTTGTAAACTTATGTTGTTTGTAATGAGTATGTTGGCAACTCTGTAGCTAGGGCAGGCGCTGAAAGTGAAAACCTTCAAATCATCGACTCACCTGAAAAAATGTTGCATCTTGAAGAAAAAGCCACTCATACATAAATCTTATGCTTTGCCTACATAGCTAAATCAAAAAATTTGAAATTTTACAATGAGCACGCCTGGCATTCCTTTCCCAATTTACATATATTTTTAGCATTAAAAACTTCTGTTCACAGAGACTCACGATCCGATAATCAGAATTAATTGAAATTTACAAAACATATTGGTATTAAGTAAGACCAGGTCTGATAGAAGCGATTTTGAAATGCGGGCAATTTTGAGCCAGTGGTGTCATTTTGAAAAATCACTAAGAATAATAGCTGCTTTTGGCCCTATAAATTCTGATTCAGTCATTTATCACACAGTAGCTGAACCTTACTTTAGAGCACGTTTGGTAGAAATTTGGTTGAAAAATTTGGTTCGAGCTGCCAGCTGTGGTCTTAAATTTTAAAAATTCCTGAGGAAAATAAAGCCTTTTGCCCTATAGCTTCAAGTACAGTCATGAAATTAAAACGAAATTCAAATGGAAAACTAAACTTATTATAGGCAATATTTAGTAAAAATTTAATTTCAAAACAATGATAGGGTTGCCAGCTATGGTTGTTTTTGTATATATATAGCACACCTTTAGTAAGCGATTTTATCATAGAATTTTCAAATCGTAGTGATCTTAAACAACCAAATATTAAGATCTCAAAAATTTGAAAACTTTTGCGAATGGTAACCCTTAATTTCTTTGCATCCCAAAAACTTTCAATGCAGTCATCGGATCAATACAAAATTCGCAGAGCAGGTTGACTTCAACGTGAGGCAGATGCGACATATTTTTTGCTTCGGTGCTACGAAGAGGCTGCCAGTACGAAGCCTTTTTGATATTTTCGTTCCAATAAATGCTTGCATTAAGTATTTTCTTCGCAAACATTTGCAATGAAAATAAGTAAACAATGTTTAAATTTTCTAAGATCTGCACATTTTTCGGATAGCAGCCCTAAACACCTTTCTATCGCTGTAGTTTTCGATGAAGTTATCAAAATTAAATTGGCTTAGGGTCTATTCTTACTAAGGGTATATTAGTTTAAGTAGGAAAAACTGCTAGTGGTAGAATACACACTCAAAATCTGCGCAAATCCTCTACTGTTCTTCGAACATTAGTGTTTCTAGCGGTTATGATGCGCTAGGGTTTTTTTTTTATCTCTGTTCAGTTTCGACTCAATACCAAGCATGTCTGACGCGATTTCGGGAACGCCAAGCACAAATTCTTCAAAAAAAGGGCTACAAACAAAAATTTCGTAGTGAGTGGAAAAGTGACAAAAATTTTAGAGAGTGGTTGCAGGAAGTCAGTGCCAAAGCCTATGGCCGCTTTTGCAAAGTGGTTCTTATTGCAAAATTAAGTGATTTAATGGCTCAGTCGCGAAGAAAAACAATTGTATCAAGCAAAGTGCGTATGTCACAATATCAAACGGTACAATTGTGCTAGCTAGGTTTTTTTTCATTTCATTTTATAGAGCTATTGTGGACCAATGAGCATTAAGATCTAATGAGTAGGATGTGCAAGAAACTGGCAGTTGAGCCCAAAAGTTGGAACAAGTGTATGATTCATCGATCGAAATACAGTGCCATAGAGAAAAACGTTGTTTTTATACTACAAATCGAATTAAAAGGCAGATATTGGTGACTCTAGTTATAGTTTTTTAATTAACGAGTCTACGGACATTTGTCCTATAAAGTATTTGGGTGTAGCAGTGATATATTTTAGTAATATTCAGCAAAAATTTGTCACGACTTACTTGGCTTTGATTGAACTAGAAAGTGGAATTGCTGAAAGTATTATTATTGTCGTGGAGATTGGCATAGAAAGCTACAACCTAAATATTTGAAATATGGTTAGGGTAGCGACAGACAACGCAAGTGTTGTTTTTGTCGCCAAAATCGTTTTTTAATATTAATATGATGTGCCTATCACCGTTCAGTTTTCAGTTTCTGCAGCTGCAAGATCATCTCTTCCTCAAACGCTAGAGTTTTTACTTGTAGAAACCTATCATTCGTTCTCTAAATCAAGCTTGAGGCAAATACAATACAAAAGGATATTTGTACTTATAAATTATGACCCGATTCCTTTGAAGAATTTACCCCAGCTTGATGAAGATTCTTTTGATATAAATATACTTTAAAAAGGTTTTTGTGAGTCCATTATGAAATATTTAAATTGCAAGAATGAAATGCGGTTAACAACAAAAGAATGAATTTAGTATTAGTCATAGTTCATAGTATTAAATTAAGTAACTATTCATTATCTGATTAACATCCACTACTTTTACATATGAATTATAGAGGTTAGATAATAAAACTGTTTTGCAGGACCTTCAGCTTATTGTTGTTGAAGTTAGCTACACTTTTTAGCTACTATGGGAACATTTTAGTTATTTTTAGGGATGTTTTTCCTAAATTCTAGCTACAATGGCTGAAAAAAAAGTTAGTAACACTGCTCCTAGCTCATCTTACTCGTAATGCAGTACTTGATTATTCAAGCAATTATTCCACTAAATCAGCAACAATGCCTGAAATCTATCTACATTTTCTTTCACTTGATCACACAATTATCTTCTGTTAGACTATTCTGGTATTTGTTTTGTTGTCTACACTTCGTTTCTCCGTTCTTAAACGAGTCCTAACGTGTTGGCCGACATTCCACAATGTGCCCGCAAACGTGTGCTAGACATAAATTTAGACGCTACCCTTTTTGTTTTGTGGCTTTAGATTCTGCTGAGGCATTCAAAAACATCCGAAACAAGTTGGAAAAGTGTTCATGAATTTACGACTCAAAGAGAAAATATTTCCGAAATCCAAGTATGGATGAAGAGAATAATATCGTCGGTAGGTTGACTTTGTAAACGGTCGAGTGGCTACAGAAGCTTAGTCAGCTTTCTGTTGGCTTTTGGGCTTACCTAAACTAAATCCGAAACGTTGATGGAATGCTCTTAATTTGACAATGCTCATTCTTTAGGGTTTTTCACACTTAAAGGTCGGAGCTTATCCGGTTAAAGTCAAATTTCCATTAACCCTTTTCAAAGTTAAGAAAATATATGTGCATGTAGAATGAGAAAGCGATATTGGCTGGGTTTTTGTTTACGAGCACAAAACAATAGACTTTGCAATCGCATCAAACATAATAGGTATTTAAAATTTGCGGACCATTAAAAAAACTTTAGGCTGTGGCATTTCCTTAAATTTTAAATTGCTTTAAATCTCGTAAAGTAAATCATTATTGCGCAATGCATGTCTGAGATGTTTGCCATTTTCATCCTGAGGCATAGCTATTAATGTTGTATCTGTTGTTTCTTTCAACCTATTCAAAATATTGAGATTTCTATGTTTAGAACATTTAAAAGCTTTAGAAACTATATATGAAGACACAGTGTATTCAAAATTATATATCATTTCATATTTTAGTAGCAGCTGCTTTTTGTAGCCTTTGCTGTGCGAACTATCGATAAACATATTTTTATAATTTCGTTGAATTCCATGTTTCATCGCACGGAAAATCAAGTATTTGAGCGCTCAAATACTATTTTTGTAAAAATGAGCATAACTTTTCTGATAAGGGCTCGTGTGAAAAGCAGATCAATTAAAACCATGAAAGTGGATAGTATGAACTAATTGAAAGTAAAGAAACTTTTTTTACTCCAATGAAGACTATTCAGAACAGTTTTCTGGCTAAACTCGCCACACTATTATTCATTTCATATATCGAACTATTTTTCCCTTTTTCCACAGGGTCTTGAAATTGGACTCACGTTCTCTATTGTTCCATCCTATCACTCAATATAATTCTATAAATATTTCTATATTTCAATATAATTCTATAAATATTGATATAACTCTATCTAAAAATTGTTGCTTATCTATAACTTTGACCTTTGTGCTTTTTCTTAGATGATCAAAATTATTTTTCAGCGTAAACTCCTTTATAATCCTACTTGCGTACATCTTTTGTCCATTCATACTCAGATGCAACTTCGGTGTTGACCAGAAATGTGCATGTGATGGGTAATCAATTCACACCAGCTTTATATATATATTTCCAGGTTCAGCTTGCTATTACCATCTTGCTTTGTTCAAACTAAATGTTCTGTTTTGCCATCGCATTTGAGGTAAATGCTTCGTGCTCTAAATGTCCTGTGATTTTCTTAATGACTCTATTAGTCCCTGAGTAAAGGAATTTGATCCTACCAGCTGGTGAAGTATAATATACATATATATAATTTACCTCTCCCATGAATAACGAAAGTACAAATATCCTACGGCTTGGGTCCACATACCTAAATATAATTCGTAAAACTGTGATAACAAGATATAAAAATGAAATTAAGAAAAACATGTATCCAACGTACACTCGAGTAATCAAACTAAAACCATCTGCCAGTTAGCTCAACATTAGAACAACATTTGTACCATGTGGAGTTTGCATTCAATTACCCTGAAACAGTACGAAAAAGTATGTTTGGATTTCACAGCGGATTTGTACATATTTATATGAAATCATCATTTATTGCTGAATTGAGCTTGCATCAATAAGTGAGCATACGGCGCAGAATGCGGGTAATATGATACTCACTCAAATTGGGACATTTTTTTTACAAATAATGTCTCTGGTTTATGTCATCAACAGACTTTTATGTTGGTGTATTTTTCGGTTCCGCATTGATTCGAGTAAGACGATACTGGTGAGGGTGAAATTTATATTGTAGCTTCTAATAACATAACGGTTCATCAAATACATGAGTTTGGGTGTATATTTAATACGTAAGTATCCACCTAAACAATATGTAATGGATATTAATATTATGTTTATATATACTGTTTTACTTTATATATACTACAAGCTACTAGTTCCATACATGCGAAAGCGTTTTTCGTCTGTAAAAATTACTTTTTGCCATTGGTTTTTTCATTTAATGCGTTAACAGACAAACCGAATTCTCTCTTATTTGTGTCTTGTCACTGTGCATTTTCTTAAATTGGTTTTTTCATTTAATGCGTTAACAGACAAACCGAATTCTCTCTTATTTGTGTCTTATCACTGTGCATTTAAATTTTAAGTGTTCAGCTCTTTTTGACAGTTCTTTGTACGTTCCAAATGTTTGCTTCAACTCTAGCTTTCACAGTGATTTGCCTTAAAGTTTTCCTTGTATTGGATGCGGTTCTTAAAATTGAATGTTCTTCCATTGACTTAGAGCACTTCGTAAGTCTGAGCTCTTCTTTTTTTCCATAAGTTTCAGAATCTCTGAGAAGATTCATCACTGCAAATCGACACGTTGGAGTCATTTAAGCGTTTTTTTTGACACACTATTCTTATTTTTTTCAAAACTAGATATTATTTGCACTTCTTCTGCCAAAAGGTTTTTTCTGCTCCATATTTTGCAGAAACTTTTTGAAAATAAAACGTTTTAATATTTAAAAAACCCTAGCGCATCAGAACCGCCAGAAACACTAATCTTCGAAGAACAGTAGGGGATTTGTATAGATTTTGAGTGTGTATTCTACCACTACTTACTTTTCCTACTTAAAACTAATACACCCTAAGTAATAAAAGAATCTAAGCTTATTTTAATTTCGATGACTTCATTGTGTTGTCATCCGAAAAATGTGCAGATCTTAGAAAATTTAAACATTGTTTACTTATTTTCATTGCGATTGTTTGCGATGAAAATACTTAATGCAAGCATTTATTGCAACGAAAATAGCAAAAAGGCCTAGTGCTGACAGCCCTTTGCTAGCACTGAGGCAAAAAATATGTCGCATCTGCCTCACGTTGAAGTTAACCTGCTCTGCGAATTTCGCATTCATCCGATGACTGCATTGGAAATTAAAGAGATGCAAAGAAATTTAGGGCTACCATTCGCAATAGTTTTCAAATTTTCTAAATCTTAAAATTTGGTTTTTATTTTCACTATAAGATCATTACGATTTGAAAATTCTATGATAAAATCGCTTACTAAAGGTATGCAAAAATAGTACAAAAACGACCATAGCTGGCAATGCTATCATTGTATTGAACTTAAATTTCTATTGAATATTGCCTACAATAAGTTTTATTCGCCATATGAGCTTCTTCATGATACAATGACTGTACTGGAAGCTAAAGGGCAAAAATTTTTCAAATTTAAGACACCAAAATTACCATAGCTGGCAGCTCCAACCAAATTTCTACCAAACGTGGTTTAAAGTAAGGTTCAGCTACTGTTTGAATTTTGTCAAAATCGAATGACTGAATCAGAATTTATGGAGCCAAAAGCAGAATTAAAGAGTTAAAGATAATTGACATTTGGTGAAACTTGAACCTGCTTTGCATACACAACAATGTATCCTGAAAGTTTCAGCTCAATCGGATGGCGCGTTCCCGAGAAATAGTCACTGATTTTTTTTGATGATATATATATATATATATATATATATATATATAAATATATATATATATATATGTATATATATATATATATATAAATATATATATATGTATATATATATAAATATATATATATATATATATATATATATATATATATATATATATATATATATATATATATATATATATATATATATATATATATATATATATATATATATATATATATATGTATATATATATATATATATATATATATATATATATATATATATATATATATATATATATATATATATACATATATATATATATATATATATATATATATATATATATATATATATATATATATATATATATATTTATATATATATATATATGGAAATATGAAGTTTTGGCCGAATCGATTTTAATGCTAATGTTCTTTGAACATTAGTAAAAATCTACTTTATTTGCTATATTTCACGATACGAGCTCACCAAAAGAAACTCTAATGGTAGGTATCCATATGTTGCATTTCTTCCGTATCGTATCCCTGTTGCGTACCATTCACTAAACGGATACGGTGTCCACACTTCTCAATATTCCATGTATCACCAATATGATCCGTTGCAAAAAACTCGACACGCAGCTGCAACGCTTTTATTCACTAATCTATAGTGTACAACACAACGTGTCCACACATGAACAAATTGAGAGGCTGTTTATCAACTTGCAGTTGAATGAATTTTTGCTTTTGTGGCCCCTTGCACTGCCGTTTTTGGGTAGAAAGCCAAAAACTGATTGATATAGGGACAATTTAATGATGACATATACTTTTTGTCTGTAAACACACTTTGTTATTTCGGGTATTAACATAAACTCATTCAGCTTGTCAGATATTCGAAGTGTAAACGTTTTTAGAACATCCTTGGGAAAAATATCATTGGAAAAGAGTTGCTTTTACACTTTTCGATAAGTAAATATTTTTTTTCTGTTTTTGCATGTTTATTTAAGCAGGCATGAGCCCTTTTTATTATATTTGAATTTCAACATTTATTTTCAAGCATTTAGACACACTCTAGCCTCGTAGTTAGGTTAGTTATCAAGAAAAAATGTCCCGTTGGATTGAAAAACAGTTGCGGTAGTGTCCGTGGCAGAGAAAATTTATTCTCCGAGAATAATTTTTTTTCTGCAACTGTATCAAACAGTGATTTTGAATCAAATGAAAAAGTTTTCAAAGTACTATATTGAATGTGGCTCAGCAATTAAGCAAATATTCAACAATATTTCCCTTATATGATCTTGAATATTTGCATACCATACATAAAAAGTCACATATTTATAACTCTGACTTCGGTTGATAAAATAAAGAGCAGTCCTAAAATCAAAAATTTCTCATATACCACTATAGTAAATAACGTACCATGAACAAATACAGCATGGAATCATGTTTGGATTTCCGGCAGCCAAAAGAAATTTCGAAAATCTCTTTTGATCGTAAATTCCAAAGGCAAATATAATGCAGATGTTTCTTTGACGATGTGCTTACCGGTATGTTTTTTTTTCGTTGCAAGCTAAATTTTTTCACGTTTTCAGGATCCCGAATCCGAATACATCCTTTTGTTTGCCCTTCTAATGATTCACATACCTTTTGCATGTACAAACTTGTTTCGAAAGCTAAAAAGTGTAATCGAATTTCGAATCTCAATTGATGGAAAAGATTTATCTCCAAAGCTCTACGTGGTTGCATAGATAAACCTATCAACCGAATTCAATTTGAACAGGGTTTAATAGACGTTTTCAAATGAAATGAGCTTTTACTGATGAAGGTGAATGATATAACGTTTAGATTGGGCGAAAAAATCCTATCAATCATCATATGAATGTTTGGAAACTGTTGGAAATGTAATTGGTGTTTTTTGATAGATTTTTTACATAATAGTAACTGCGGATAAATATCCACAACACCAAAGTTAGTATATTCAAACTACTATAAAAATTGGGAATCTTGTACTCATGCTGAAAGTCGTATAATCTGTCGTCGTATAATCTGAAGGATTTTTATTTCACATGTCTATAATACATACAGGGTTGCGTAGACAGCTATCGAAAAAATGAAGGCTCCCATTCGTATGTCCTGTCATTTTGATAATTATCTGATGGCCCTACCAGAAGCAATCACAACTTGAAAATTTTAAAAACTCTTTGCTTACTTTTTGGGCTGAAAATTTCCATATCGTTATAATAAAGAATCTTAAGACATTGTTGTGTTGCAACATTGAGACATCGATCTCGCATACTCTTTTCTCCCAATTTATATTTTGAGCAGAAACATAGGATAACCTGAAAATTTACTAAAAATCCGCTGCCACCAATGGTTGAAAATGTGTTAATTTAAGCTACCAAAACCCATCATTGAAAATCGAATCAAGAATATGAGTGGAGTTTTTGTCGTTTTCGAAATTTAATGCTGGATATCTATCCAAATCGAAACTTTCTAAATAGATTGATTTGAAACGTCCACAGGTTGATGGCCAATGCAGAAAGAGAGTTCATTTAAATTACGTAGAATAATCCTTTCCACAAATTTCCTTGGAGTATATGTATCTTTTACCCAAGTAAATAACTAATTCTTTACACCTGAACCATGTACTTGCATGATAAAATTGTGTCTCACTTGCATGAGCAAAACATTCCGACAGTAGTGTGGGCCTTAGATATCGAGAAGGCTTTCGATTCCGTTTGGCACGAAGGCCTTCTATTTAAGTTGATCAAGTTTAGATTCCCAAAACAGGTAATAAGACTAGCCGCAAGCTTTCTTACCAACAGACAATACTATGTCAGCGTTAATGGAGCAGATTCTCTCTTAGAGCCTGTGACATCAGGAGTGTCACAAGGTACTGTCACTGGATCAGTTCTTTATACCTTATTCCCCGCTGATCTTCCTATTCCAGTGGGCCAACCCCAAGTTCAAATCCTCGAATATGGCGATGACACGCTCTTATTTGCATCGAGCCAAGACCCGCTCAAAGCAGCGAAGAGCCTAGAATACTACTTGGTAGAACTAAGTCTTTACTTTGACGAATGGGGCATCAAACGAAACAGCAGTAAGACTCAGCAATGTGTATTTCGCAATCCTTCCAAGTATCGGGGATCTCAAACTATCCGCAACAAGGCCAAAAAACTCGCTGTCTCGTTCGAAACATCTAATATTACTCCTAGTTCATCTCTAAAGTACCTCGGAATCGATTTTCAGGAATTTTTAAAATTTAATCCCTTTGTGCGGCGGAAAATCAAAGCTGCCAAATCCGCATTTCAACGCATCCGACCTCTTTTCGCCAAAAAGATGGGCATGACTACCAAAGCTGAACCCAATTGCTATCAAACCCTCATCCGACCCATCCTGACTTATGCATCCCCATCCTGGATTACCTACTCAAAGACTGTCATGGCCGAAGCGCAGATGTTCGAAAGAAGAATCCTCCGCTTCTGCACTGGCAGGTTCTACAGCTCGGTAACTAAAAAGTGGCCGAAGAACCTTCTCCTATATCAGGAGTCAGGATTGAAGCCACTTAGGGACCGTGTTGTGGAATTGACGACACGATTCTACAGACAAACAGACGGACATGAGAACGGACTGATTCGGTCACTAGGGCGTACAGGTGGTTCTAATGAGCCATTTATGCGCCCCGCGAAGATAGCAGTGCAGCGGCGGCTCACGGGTGCGCTGTTCACCTACACAGGCCACCCGACGAATAGAAGGGGCGAGACTTAAGACCTAGGTTAAGATTTAGGTCTAATTAGGCTAAGTTAGTTATGATTAGGTATAAGTTAGATCGTATTTTAGCGTAAGGTAGTTTGTAAGAAAATCATTGCTAGGGCAATCCCAGCTGCTGTATAGGCTGGGTAATACAATTAGAGTGTAAGAATATAAAATTTGTGCCGAAAAAAAAGAAAAACAAAAAAAAAAACAACCAGAGCCAGCAGGCTAAAGTAGTATAGCCACTAGATTGTAAGTTTTCTTGTTAATTAAACTTTAAGCTAGGCTAAGAATGTACGGTTAATTTAAAATAAAATATTTTTCAAATTAAAAAAAAATGCACCTGAACCACTGAAAATTGAAAATTACTTACACAATAACTGCATTCACTAGAAGTTTCCGTACTTCCGTATATAATCAGAATTCATGCAAGGCTCAGAAACCGACTTCATTCTGCGCAATAGCTCAAAACAATAATATATCTTTTTTTTAGAAAAAAATAACATGAAACCAATGAAACGTCAACTTATATTTCGATTTATTCGAAATAAATTCAATTTATTAGAGAATAAATGTCATCGATTCAACACATCAACTCACTTTGCTTATCTATCGTCAAGAATATCGATTTCGATCTGGATATATGAATACGAGATAAGCACAAAGGATACAGATAGTTTTGATTCAAATGTGTGTAGTGAAGCTGGTACTACGAGTACGTTCACGGATGCGTAAGCATGAATAGTTTACTATAAGAATGCGTCGAATGCCACACGGAAAAATATGTTTGTGATGATTTTGATGAATATAAGCATTTTCACACAAATTCGCATGCTTTGTAGGTGAATACATGTGCAGATATATATTTATATGATTATTTTATGCAAACATTTATCGATTTTTATATTCAGCTTGTGCTGAACTCGAGGAAAAATGTCACGCATATTGCTATGAGAGCTTGTGAAAATTTAATGAATGAATCAAGATTTTAAAGCATATACGGTTGTTTGAAAATTAAGCTTCATTCAATTTTTCTAAGTGCAAAATTTTAGTTTATAGATTTTATCCAATTTGAGTTGAAATCTTCATATCTTAAAATTTTACACTGCTGCATATTATCTAGTTTATTTTGATCTCAAACCGGTGACATAGTTTTTTCTTCAAAAACTTCCTACTTAAACTACGAACTAAGTGCACTTTACTCCAAAATATAGATAGAAATATTAGAGTTTTTTTTTTACAATAGTGCACATGAAATTCATGGCATGGGTTTAGTGACTACATATGAAGGATATTTTAACCTGTGTGCTATCATGCTTCGAAATTTATTGATGAAACTGTTAGACTTATGTACAGCCGGGCAGTAGCATGTAGTAAAAATGGTCTGGTGCAGTATTTGTTATTTTATTTTACTTAACTAAGAAGCTTCTACGCTGTAATTTGAGAATCATTGATCGTATGAGAACTGCGCAGCTCAAAGTAATATCAAATACGATATTTGATCGCTAAAAACGCGATATTCGATCATGGTTTTCCAATAGTTGCTTTATATGAACCAAGCACCACACACATAAGTAGTCTCTATACCCTACTTAATCGGATGTATATTTAACTGGCTACAAAAAACATATTTTTGGCATTTCATTTTTTAAATTCTGAAAATAGTATTAACTTTTTACATAGAGCTGAAAAATTTAATGAAATAGCTGAAAAATTTAAATCATAAGCAATTTATAATACATGGTTTTGCTCTATTTACATAGATAAAAACCATGTATTATAAATTGCTTATGGTTTAAATTTTTCAGCTATTCTAAGTATTCGACTCCCAGTTAGTCTAGTACTATGTATGGAAAAAAGAGTCCTGGAATTCCGACACAGTAATTATTATAATAAATCTTTCCACATCATAAAGGTTAGATATTTTTCCAAGACAGGCAAGTGAACTAAACGATGTTTTATAAAATTCAAAACATGTGGAAAAAAAAAATTTCAAGCTCACATTATTTTGAATTTTGAAAATATTTCAATGCATATTCAATCAAATCTACACTTCACTACACAGAACTTTGTATCGCAATTTCAGCAGACAAACGTACTAAGCTTTATAAGGGAAAGAAGAACTCATCATTAACTGTGTCTTTTTTGTAGAGTTCATTTCTTAGTTATACGAAAATAATAATAAAAGTTAAATTTACATTCCCAGGTAAAGGTCCTATTCTTTGCATATTGTCAATTGCTGAAGAGTACCGATTTAATAAAGATTAATAAAGATCAGTTTTCTTCTGAATTTATGTCCAGTTTGGGTGACTACAACTCTTCACCATTAAATTGCTACAGAGGCATGTCTCAAACCCGAAATAATAAATCAGTTTAAAATGCTTGCTTACTGGTAATAATTGATTTTCATAAAATGTGTAATTGCAGTCAATAAATCAGCAAGAATTTCTGAATTTCGGTTTTGAAAGGGACATTACATTCATATTTGTCATAGCGTTACAGCCCCTCTCGGTAGTTGGCTTCAGTGTCTTGGTCCAACGACCGCGTCCTCCAGTCCTCAACTTTTCTATCAAATCCGTTTAAGGTATTCGAAAGCATAAGCAATTGTACTCCGAGCCTGCTGCGCTCTTCGCGCAACGTCCTATGAAGCCACGTGTGTAATAGCCATTGAAATTCTTGCAGATGAAGCACTTCGTTTCCACAAAAACGAAGGACGGACATCAAACACGCAAGAGATTGAAAGATGACTGCCCATTCCCTCATAAGAAAGTAGTTAGGAGGAGACGAGAAATGGTCGTTGAACGCGCAAACTAGTCCCCAACGTGGGTCGATGAGCTTCAAAGAGCCAGCTCAAAACGTGCTATGATCTGATGATTTGACTCAACTTTTAAGCGGATATGGCAGATATCATAATTATCTTGTACCTTTTGGATGCGATAGCTCACCGGACTGTCAAGTTTTAAAAATGCACCCAAGGATACAGAGAAATTTATGTTCAGTTATCCGCACTTTCATGCATGGAGAAGTAGCCTAGAGACGTTACTAGGTGCCAGGATACCAGAGCAAAATATCGTAAATTGTATGCTAGAATCTCACATTGCGTAGAATGGAATATAAAGCGCTAACTGCGTGGCGCGGGACGGGACAAGAAGAAGCAAGGATTGCGAGAAACAGCTAAAAGTTGATCCGCCTCTGTTAAGTAATGCTGTATAAGTTGTCCGGTGGGGAATGTGGAAGAAGAAGGAGATGGTTTTAGTCAGAAGAAATCCGACATATCCCAGAGCAAGATCCATTTTTTTGACACCTCTAAAAATTTCCACTTTTTAACAGTGAAAAAAGATCAATACAGGCCTCATTAGGCTAAACTCGAATACGTGCAACACCTCCCATAGCCGCTAGTTAATTTTACCGATTGATGCCTGGCTGGTATTTTTGTGTTTTTGTGGTTGTCTTTTTGTTTTTTTATTGTGTTTTTTGTTTGTTTGCTTGTTTATCCTCATCGTGTTGTCTTCTTGTCTAGTTTTTGTATGCTTCTGAGTATTCTTCTTCAAGTTTTTGCTTCTACTACAACCAGTGGACGAGCAGGGATAAAAAATGAAAGAATAACTAACAAAAACGTACAAAAAATACACGAGAAGACAGCACATTGAATACAAACAAACAGAAAACACCCTCAAAAACAAACATACAGTCACAAAAATACCAGCTAGACATCAATCGGTAAAATTGTCTAATGGCTATGGAGGACACGTAGTCAAGTTTTACCGAAAAAATCCAGATGTTTATTTGTTTGGTTTGACTACCTGTAAATAATAATGAATAAGCTTTGATAATAGATGAGCATACAAAATTTTGCAACATACGCGCAAAGAGTCCTTTTCTATACACACTATTTACTATACACCAAATATATTGCAAACATGTCCACGTTACCAAGTAATTACTTGATCGAATTAACGTTGAATAGTAATGAATATTTCTCCTTTGAAATGAGAATGAATATTTTACAACAAAAACTTTATATGCATCATGAAATACTTTTACCGTGGATGAAATATTGTAATGAGTTCGCACAGAACGTGTTAAAGTGTAATTTATCGTATCATATATCGGCTTACAGTGATACCTATCAATATTCAATATTGTGAAATTACCGCAAGTAATTGAGCCTGCCATTAATCGGACATGGACTAATTAAGTCAATGGACGTGCTTATTACGCTGGCTGCTCCCATTTAAAGTATGTGAAAAATTGACACATTGAAATCCAATTAATACTGAAATTTTACATTTTGGCCAAAAATTGTGATATACATATATTTGCATCAATATTTTAATATGGCTGCTGCGCTGCTACGATTCTCTTATTGAAAGTAGTTTGAGCGTTTTGGAGGAAATTTTTCATGTTTTAATTGTTTATATAGAATTAGCTGACTCGGCAAGTTTCATACCGCCTCAGCATCAATAAATGTTATTTTAACTTGCAAGCTGAATTAAATTCAGCTTTTTATTAAGATCAAAATGAATTAAGTTCAATAAATGAACAGAACTCAAAATGAAAGATATTTGAAGTACATTAAAATGAATGCAATTCACGTGGCAGCAAATCATTTGCTGTATTGAAGCAAATCGAAATGATTTGCGCAGCATTGTTGCACTACTTTCTGTTAAACCATTTGCTGGATGAATTGCACTTGAGTTGATGGCCTTCATTGAAGCACCTTGTGATTTAAAAGCAGATTATCACGTTGTTGACCTGTACGATAAACTCCACGATTTTTAATTGCCTATTGAGCCGTTTGATGTACTGTCTCTCCTTGCTCTTGTGTTTTCGAAGCGCGAAGTCGGGCTATACCCAACGGGAATCACTGTAATGCATTCTAGCATCATGAATAACGTTTGAAAGCTATTTTACAACAAGTGCGCCATTTACCCATGAACGTTACTCCCAAAAATAAGGGAAAAAATATTTTCGAGCATACATCAGCTTGAATTATAAATATATAAATATATACTATATAAAACGGAAAGATGAAAATTTCAGAGCAATTCAAATAGCCACAGGTAAGTAAAATGTATAGGATACTATTCATTAAGAGTCATGCCGGGGCAAGGTTGACCGCCGGTCTAAGCAGCAGTACAAATTCCCCCTAGTAACG
This sequence comes from Nemotelus nigrinus, assembly GCA_947369275.1. NCBI lineage: Eukaryota > Metazoa > Arthropoda > Insecta > Diptera > Stratiomyidae > Nemotelus > Nemotelus nigrinus. The sequence goes on along the minus strand of OX376373.1, from coordinate 40,640,743 downwards.
TGTTATGCGAGAGTACGCTGTTGGGATGTCCAATGAGCGTCGCAATTACTCAGCAAGCATTATCTACACATTCCAGGTCATGTAGAGGTATGATCAGCCGCCGGTTCAAGTTTCAAAACGCATTCCCGTTAGGGTACAGATAAGACGGAGCGATGAGAGCGTCGAGTCAAGCAACGCGCCGAAATCGGTCATATACTTTCCCTTTAGCGATCTTATTCAATGTCAGTTTTTGTGCTGGTTTATTTCCGTTCTCTTGGAAGCTCTCTAACATTCTTCCCATTTTCGAATCGGTTGCTAGGAACCTTATTTATAACTATCGCCCCATCTCCATTCTTACTTGCATTTCCAAAATTTTGGAACGCTTCGTTTTCAATCGTATCCTCTACTATGTCTTTGCAGAGAAACAACGTGGCTTTGTAAAAAGCCGGAGCACCTCTACGAACCTTGTTGAGTTTACTCATGTAATCAGTTTTGCAATTGACAACAACAATCAATTTGATGTCATTTAAACTGATTTTGCCAAAGCTTTTGACACTGTTAATCATATGCTGCTTCTTGTCAAACTGAAGCATTATGGCATTCGTGAACCTTTGCTTTCCTGAATCTCTTCCTTTTTAACTGATGGCACTTGTGTTGTCTCCCTTTTTGGCTTCTCCTCCTAACCTTTCTCCCCTTCTTCTGGTGTTTCTCAAGGTTCCATCTTAAGACCTCTTCTGTTCAATCTATTTATCAATGACCTTCCCACTGTTTTTAAGTCTTCATGTCTTCTACATGCTGATGATTCAAAAATCTTCCGAGTCATCAAAAATACTGCTGACTCTATGTCCTTTTCCCTTAAGCTTCACACTCATGTTTTTCCTTATGCTATTGATTGCACTATCCTGTCTTGTGTCGATCATTTCTCAGATCTTGGGGTCACATTTGATCGCAAACTGAAATTCGACGTTCATGTCCTTACTATCACCAGAAAAGCTTCTCGGATTACTGGCTTCATGATTCGTTCCTACCACAATTCATTTAGTATTTCTACTTGTGTCCACCTGCTTATTTTCCTAGTCCGTTCTGTACTTGAATACTGCAGTCAAGTATGGTGTCCTCTTTTCAAATACCTCTCTGACGCTGTTGAATCAGTTCAGCGCAGGTTTACACGTACTTTAATTTTTATATATAGTCTGCCGTATCTACCCTATAGTGAACGTCTATCTCTTCTTAGCATTCCTCTCCTTAAGCAGCGCAAAGTTTAATTGGATGAGAGTTTCCTGTTCAAAATCTGTCGCTGCTACCTATCTTCTTCATAAGCATTTTTGTTCATTGAGTGGGAATCCGTTAGGCCAATCAAGTCCTCCATTCTATTCGAAGTGCCGTATGCTCGCACTGACACTTTCTTCAACTCTCCCGTTTTGCGACTCTTACGTACACACAATAGTCTTCAACTTGATCCTCTTCCACAATCTATTGCCATTTTCAAAAATATGGTTAGAAGCAAAGTTTTTGATTCTAATTAATTAATTTTATATTCTATTCTTGTTTATAATGGATTTTTTATTTTCTTTTTTACTCTACTTAGTTTTACTTTATTATTTAATACTTTAAGAATTTCTTGTATTTTTTATATTTACATATTCTTATTTAGTTCTTTTCATTTTTTTTTTCATTATTACCGATATGTAATTGGGCAGTTTGACTGTTGTATTGAATATGCACAAAATAAATAAATAAATAAATAAATAAATGGATGTGATAGTAGCGTGATAGTAGCGACGACATCGATTCGAGCCGATTTCGTTGCTCGACTGGTCGGAGCGGTAATGTGTGTAGCAAAATGTGTTTCGATGACATACAGTAAGTAGACGAATTGCGTTAATGGGTTTTTTTTTGAGTAATTCGAAAATTTGGGTACATTTGTATGATTGAAGGGTGCAGAATTGTTCACAGTCAATTAGATTTTTACCAGTGATCAGAAAAATTTATTGATTTATATTAACCAGTAGTCTATTGATTTCAATTTGGTGTATTGCGGCGAGAAAAACGCTTCATCCGACACTGAAAAACTCATTGTTTCGACTGCCACTGTAAAATTTCGTTCACAATTTTGCGTCTCGTCGCGTCTACATGAACGCAATTCAATAAGCTGTTCAATGCAGTGATGCCACTTTAGCTATATTGTAGCTAGATTTAGCTACAAAAAGAACCTTTTTAGCTACAATATTTTTCATTTAGCTATTGGCTACAAATTTACTTACTAATTTATAGATTATGAATCATTTAAATTTTAGCTTTGATTGCATTAATTTTCGCTGGTTTATTAATATTTAAAACACTCAGTGCTTGAAAATTATTTTCCTCAAATTCTAAGGTAAATTGTTAATGCTTTGGGTAGTACAATAGTACTACTACTATGTAATATGTCTTTCTGGACATAGAACAATAATAATCTTTTACGAACAGTTTTATTTTTTCTGTTCGGTGCGAAGAAAAACCCAGAGTTTTAACTTATTAGGAATAAACTAAAATAGGTAAGGCAAACGAAGTATGTTTAATATAGAATACAGATTATCTGCCTCAATTTGAAGAAAAGAACCAAAAAATTCGGGCGTAGACACAAAATAGCAATAAAACATAGACAAGGTGTTCGCACAAAACCCTAGAATACATTAGGAATCGTGCTCGGTAGTACAACCAAACGTTAGAATTGTGATAGCTTCATTTTGTAGAGTTTTTCAACACAGCGAAAAATAAAGGTTATATTTTCTCCGTTGAGAGCAGCAACTGAAAAACAACAACGGCAACAAATCAAAGCTACAATGTGTATTTTCGTTGTGAACCGTTGCGCATTAAGGTCAATTGACCATTTGAGTGAAATGTGTAAGAAATTGGCAGTTGAGTCCAAAAGTTGGAGCAAGTGTAAGATTCATCGATCAAAAGCAGCGCCATAGTGAAAAAAGTTTTGTTTCCTTACTTCAAATCGCATTTAAAGGCAGATATTCAGCAAAAATTTATTACAATTTACTTGGCTTTGATTGAGCTAGAAAGTGGAACTGCTGAAAATATTACTACTACCATAAACACGTGCTTGGGAAACTTCAGCCTAAATATTACAAATATGACAGACAACGCAAGTGTTATGGTCGGAGTTAATAACGATGCGTTACAAAAATTAAGTGGCCAAAATCCTTTTCTAATATTACTAAGATGTGCTTGTCATTCCGTTCAGTTTTCAGTTTCTGCAGCTGCAGGATCATTTCTTCCCCAAAACGTTAGAGTTTTTACTTGCAGAAATTTATAACTGGTTTTGTAAATTCCTTTGATGATGATACGAAGTGCATAAACGAGGTGGTTGACAATAAAAGCATCAGTATGAAGGATCATTAGCATAGTTAGGGCTAAAAACCCACTTCAATATAGTCAAACATCAGAAAAATATTATTTAGCGAAAATGATTTACAAAGAGTATAACAGTTAGAAAACCGTTTATGTCTCCTATTTCTTCAAACCATTTTAAAGGATGCTTCTATCATGAATAAAAAAGTCGAAAGTAATTTTGTTGAACTCACTAAGCTCTTTAACGAATTTTATACTATTTTATACAGTTAAATTAATTAACTACTCATAATCCGATATACATCCAATATTTTGATTATGAATTATAAACATTAGCTTAATAAAACTGTTTTCCAGAACCTTGAGTTTTTTTATTGGTGGAGTTAGCTACACTTTTTAGCTACAATGGGAACTTTTGCTATGTTTTTCCTAAATTCTAACTACAACGGCTGGAAAAAAGTTGGCAAGACTGGTCCCATGCTTGACTCGACGCTATGTTCGACTCGACGCTCTCGTCGCTCCGTCTTGTCCGTACCCTCAGATGACGGGAATGCAAGAATACAATGTTGATTTTTCTAAAAAGTTATTTTCATATAGCTATAAAACAAGAAGCTCAAAGTTTCCCTTGTATGCCATGTTAAAAAGAAATGAACCGTGTATGGATTTGCAATGCTTCCATGCGTTATGCAGAATACTTACGGAGAGTATTTATATATATATATATATATATATATATATATATATATATATATATATATATATATATATATATATATATATATATATATATATATATATATATATATATATATACATATATATAATATAATATAATATAATATAATATAATATAATATAATATAATATATAGATGCGAGTTGTAGAGATGGTAAATTATGAAAATGTTATAATGTTAAAGTATTCAATAATTCTATTTATTTGCTGACTAGGAAACCACGCCATGATCCGGACAGCAACTATATAAACTGCTATCGTTGCTTCTTCTTCGTCAGTTTTTACCGAATTTTCTTTAAAACAATCTTCTTATCTCGATTTTTGGCTAAAGCGTGAGCCCGTTTTCTTATTACTTCGTAGCGGAGACTCTTAAGATCATCTATTTCTTTTCAGTTCTTAGACTTATTCCTGTTTAAAAACAATTTTCGAAATTGAAACGAAAAAGTAAAGTTACTGAAACACATCATGCAGTTGAGTGTGCCCTTCTTATTCTATATCCAATGGCCGTTATTTTGATAAAAACTCTATTAAATCAAATTGGAATTGTTTTTGCGGGATGATTAAAATTGAACAACTTTTTATTAACATTAAAAATTTTAATCTACATTGAAAATTCTATTTTGACAAAGTGGTTTCATCGCAGAAAAAAGCTCCTTAGAATATAGAGTGTTTCAAAACCTAGTGCGTTTGTCTCGTTTGGTTGATATCATCAACTATAAGTTCAAAAATAAAAGAAAAGAAAACTCACTCAACCAATCAGTATCAGCCGGTTTGCACCCAATTTTTCGCTCCAAAAAGCCTATTCTAATAATGATTTGAGCAAAGGGTATAAAATAGTATTGTTGTGGCTTCAACGCACATCAAACAAACATAGATGTGTTAAAAATGCTATTGTCTCGTAGTGACAATTTGTAAGATTTGATCACGAAACCCTCTTCACAAATATGCCTACCACCGTTTTATATGCATCTACATATACAAATACGATTGACGAAAACAAGCTGACATCTTCATTCTTCTCTTTATCGTTCACAAAATCGTGCTCGAATTATATTGATACGAGACACTTGTATATTTGAAGGAAACACGTCGACACAGTCCTTGAATCCTTTGAGAACGCTTGATTATTTCTAAGCATGTTCATTGCGTTCGTGTTGTGAATTTCTCGATGAAAGAAATTCACGCTCGAGTCCCAATAGAAACCGTTGGGATTGGCGAAATGAGTGCGAGTAATATGGATCCAATTTACATGTATACTCAGGTGTATGAGTTACATAGATTCTAGGACTGAATCATATAATTTCATTTGATTCTTCGGAAAAGAAAACATATGCGTTGTCGAACATATGTATTTTTGATTATGTGCATACGCACATAATGATAGAAGGTGGATGACATTGATTTTTATTCAAGAGACACAATATTTCGAAGGTGAAATGCTAGATCATTTATTTTGACAAACGCTGCTCGGAAATGAATGTCATTTACATCCTTATTTTTTCTGCATGAAAAATGCAATATGTACGATTACACATAATAGCGTTTTTCGCATAATGGCGTTTTCATGTGAGCAGTTAAGGAGAGAAGTCTGTGTCGAAATTTATTCAGGACTTCTTTTATCGATTTTTTCCGAAAAAGTAGTTTTTGATGCACTGAATACGTTGAAAAAGTTTCCCGTTGTCGAATATTTATGCAGAGATTCCACCAAAATGATTAAAGAATAAAGCAAATGCTAAATTGCAAGCAATTTGATAAAACGTTTTGGAAAAATCGAGAGTTCCAAGTTTTTTGAATCAAACCTGTCTTTTTTTTTTTTAAATTCATAAAAAAAAAGTGGTTTGAAAGAAATCTCATCTTGTGACCACGACGTTTGGCTTGTCAAGATTAAAAGTTAAACTTATTCGTATTCTTGTTGACTAACTTAAACGCTTAACCAATTGAAGGCGTGACAAATTAATAACTATATCAGTAATGTGCTACAAGGTTTAAGCTAGCAAGTTTTAAAATTCAAATATTTTTGAGTTGTTTTGTCGAGTGGGTAGAACACAAGCTGCTAAATTGTTTGGGACCTTGCTTTAATTTATTTTATTTTATTTATTCACCAAACAAGGTACAAAATCAGATATAAAATAACAAATTAAAAAATAAAATGGAAAAGTAAAGTCAAGTAAAAAATAAAAACAAACAAGTTAAATAAGTAACAAACAAATGAAAAAAGTAACAAATAGATTAATAAATAACAATCAATAAATAAAAACATTGACATATAAGCTATGGCTTAAGGTTTAGGGGTATGGATAGCATGCAAAAGAGAGGATTTGAAGGATGATTTGGAAATCGTAGGGGAATATAAATAACTTATGCTGTTGAATATTCTGCAGCATCTATTTATTGGCTCATTTGCTGCATATATCGTCGAATGTGAATATTCTTTTAGGAAACGATTGGACCTGGTGTTCCTCACAGGGATATTTATTGAAATTTTACTATTCAGGAATTCTACATTAATAGCGCCTCTAATGACGTCGAATGTGAAGCAGGCCGATATCATTATTCTTCTGGAGGCTAGTGTTGATAGATTTAAATGACCCAGTCGAAACTCATAAGGAGGTAGGCTATTAAAATCATAAGGGTTGTACAGTTCTCTCAAGGCGAAAAGTAAAAATTGTTTTTGTATTGACTCGAGTCTGTCACTCTGGGTTTCAAATAATTTAATCAAATAATTTAATCATGATCATGCACCGAGCGTTGCACTTATCTAGCGCTTAGTACATGTCTGAGGTAAATCAGGAGTAACAGGAGACGTCAAACGTATTATTAGACTTTTATAGGCATTTGTTGTGAATTAAGTCTCTACCACTTTCAATATAAAGACCTGTCAAATGAGACTGCTTTCCTCTCATGTTACTCTTTTAAAAAAAATCCTTCTCATATCTAAGCCGGTATTTGAAACTGGAGTCATTTCCTTTCCAACATGATTTGAATCGGGGTTGCCCCTAATCTATGAAAACGAGCTCCTTGTGCATAAAAAACTATTAAGTTGGTCGAGTATGGTCTTCAACTTAAATTTTCGGCTTTAAGTAAACAAAGCACGAATAAACAAGCTAACAATAAGCAGACAGTTGGAGACGATTGTCTTGCAAAACAATGTGCTAAATATTGTTTCCAAGCGCTGTTGAATGATTCTCGATTTGTGAGTTATTGTAGAATCTTGTTGAAAATTCAGGGTCTTCTTGGCCAAATATTTCAAGGCTTTAACAGCATCTTTTAAAGCAGTTGATTGATCTTACTTTCACCAAACATAATATGGCATTTACGTTAACAACAAAATAGACAATACAAACCACACAAACTAGAAGCCCACATTGGGCGCTATCTATAGTCTGCACATATCTGGGGTGTATTTGTCTTTCTCAATATTCAAAACTATACAACGAAAACTTACATGCATGTATTAACCAAAGTTACTTATTACTGAGAAAAATACGGCCAAATTATGCTAGCATACTCACGGGGTAAGTTTTTTGAAAGAAAAGTTTCTTAAAACACTGCCTGCAATATATTTTTCCTTACAAATTTTACCATTAAAAATGATTAACATAAACTATAATTCTGCCCAATATTTTGATTTAATAATCAATTTCCGTTGAAAAGCTAGATATATTTAAATTTCTTGACAGATTTTGACATTTCCAAGATAATCCTCCACAAGTTTCAACTTTATCAAATTTTTCCACTTTGATCGTAATTAGCAGAAGAGAGCTGAGGATGCTTGTGAAAAGTGATATTTGCGATCACCTGATGTGCTGAAAAAAATTGTTTCCACAAACTATTGTTAGCGACCAGGTCAACGGTCTGACTGTTGTTTTTTTCCCTTGACTTTTCGAAGTTGAGATTGGATGGATGGTTTCGGATGCATACGGCTAATGAAAAAAAAAATCATTCAGAAAAAGTTAATGAGAAAAAACGGGGAATGGAAGATTCGTGAGTGGCGAATGAAAAAGATTTGGCACTAGAGTTGCAAAACAATTGTTACTTAAACTTAAACTAAATAGCGCTTTCGCGGTGATATGAAATATTTCTTGAGAATTTTCAGTCTGTTTTTGGTGAAATGTTGTCCATACCCCTGGTTGATTTGTCTAAAGTTAATTGAAAGTGAGAGTGAATCTTTGAACATTACTTTGCTAAAACCAAAGTAGAATGTCATTGAATAATCAGAAAAATACGCAGCGTCATACAGATTGAGAATCATCATTGAATGCTTGGAACTTAATAGACATCACACTATTTGCACAATTGGTGTCGCGCAATCTTTGTCGTGTTTTCGCAAACTATATCGCGTGAACATTCAATATCAGTTCTTATCTTAAATAAATAATTTCGAACTAATATCATGTGGAAGTCATACATTACGTTGATGAGGTATTTCAATTTCTGTTTTTTTTTTAAAGCATATCGGTGGCCTATATTTGCAATTTTGATTGGCTGAAGTTTCGAAAACTGGTGAGCACTGTTTTTGTTTATTGTTTGTTAAGCTTCATTTTTCAGTTTATTTAAATTTTAGTGAATTATTTTCATTAAGCTCAGAAAAATTTATCTATTGTGGTTTTGGTATTCTTGTAATTCTAAACTGAATTTAATATTTTTTTATAATTTTATTACAGAGCTAATTATTTTTTACCAAACATGTCAATTGTTTTTTGTGTTGTCTCAATTGTCAATTTTTACCAAACATGTCAAACATGTCAACAATTTACCTGTCATATGATAAATGATACTTACTATAGGCATTATTCAGAAAGAATCTGGATAAAGAAACCATAACAGGGTTGCCAGCGATTGTTGGTTTTGTATTTATTTGCAATATCTTTACTAAGCGATTTTATTGTAAAATTTTCAAATGGTAATAATCTTGTAGTGACCATTAACAACAAATATTAAGTTTTTAAAAATTTTAAAAACTTCTGCGGGTGGTACCTCTAAATTTCTTTGTACCCCTATAACTTCCAATGCAGTCATCGGATCAAAACGAAATTCGTAGGATAGGCTGATTTTAATGTGGAGCAGGTGTGATATATTTTTGGGTTTGATGGTAGTGAAGCGTCGCCAGCGCGAGGTGTATTTTTGCTACTTTCGTATCAATAAATGCTTAAATTAAGTATTCATATTGCGAACATTTACAGTGAAAATAAGTTACCAATGTTTAAATTTTCCAAACTTTCGAAATTTTTATCCCTGTAATCTTCGGGTAAAATCGAGATCGATTGAATTATTTGATTTTGACGTGAAGCAATTGTGGGAGACTTTTAGTTGTAGTGCTGGTAAAGTGTTGCAAGCACTAAGCATTTTCTTTGTTTATGTTATGTTCTGGTGCTTTCAAAGTTTGGCAGTGTTTGGCTTTCCTTAATCTTGAAATTCATGCAAATAGACCCCATGGGTTTAAATGTATTGTTAAGATCAAAGTGGTTTTGCACTCAAAACAGGTTGGAGCACGTGTGATAGAATATGCACTCAAAACCTGCACGATTCTTTTATTGTTCATCGATCATTAGTATTTCTAGCGGTTCAGGTTCGCTAGAGTTTGTGTTTGTTTTTGTCTGTTTCATTTCACTGCACCTTGATGGGTTTGGTTCTGAATAGCTTAGTCTTCAGCGTTGAACTATTGAATAATATTTTATGTCTTTCGTAGAATTCTGGGACTACTGTATATTTTGCCGCGTTACGCTTTTTCTGAGAATAGTGGTATTTTTTTTTGCAAAATTGAATGGAAGTGGCATAACGGGAAACACTACAAATATAAATCAACTGCAAGATGATCCACCTAGGTTAATAATTACGAGTGATTTGAAAATTTATGTCTATTACGAGTAAGAATTGAGAAAACCTTGTTAACATCAGAACATCTAAAAATGTTAAACCTTCTCTATTGGTTTATGTATTGAATAGCATCGTGTTTTCATCAGGATTATATTGAAAACACAGCCCAAATGTGTCTCGAAGCACAACTGCCAATCATAAACTTTTATCATTTTGGTTTCGAATGCATCCAAATATACAAAGCTGTGTAAATTTTCTATTCAGTTTTGTAAACTTTTTGCTCATGCTTGTTGTCGTAACTGGATACATATGTTCAACATATAAACATAAAACTTTTCACTTGCCGGATTGTTGAAACAAATTTCGTAGATATGTACATAGTTTGCTCCCAACAGTCACTTCAACGAAAAGTGGGAAAGTAGAAGGTAAAGTCAGAGAGCACTTCTATACAATGTTCCTTTAACAGAATCAACTGTTCACTATTTCGAAGAGTGAATTCAGTAGGAAAATTATTAGGATAAGTCCGTCGGACATGATCCTAGGAGCATAATTGAATTTGTATGTGCTTGGTAAAAGACTAAGCACTTTTTCCACTCAGTCAACTCATTAGCTGCTTAAAGCTTTTATGCAGGCTCTGTGAGGTACATGCATTTTTTACCCGAGAATAAAATGATGTTATCTGATTTCGAGGTAGTTTCAGTGCTTTGACGTTTACACAATTAAGTTTACACAATTTAAGTATTTTTATTTGGATACAGAGCTTTATCATGGCAATCGTCAATGATATCGTATACACCGAACGTTTAGTCCGCGGACTAAACACCAAATTCCACCTAAATTTTTTAGTCCACGTGGTGTATACACTCGCGGACCGACCTAAATTTAGGTTGGTCCACGATTTCAAGCGACCTGACCTAAATATAGGTCGTGGACTATAATCGTTGTAAACACACGCGACCTAAACATTGATTTTTGCGCGACTATTAATAATGTATGTATGTTGAATATAAGCTCATAACATTCCCCTTTGACACAAAATCATTGAAATAAACATGTTTGAGAGACAAATGAAACGATAAATACAGTGCATGAACGAAAATTAAAATAAATGACAGCTATCATATACGAATGAGGACTAAATTCCACCTAAGCAAATTTTAGGTCAGATTGGTGTATACACCTGAGGACTAAGTTCATTTAGTCCGCGCGTTAGGTCAGGTCACTTTTGGTCCGACCGCTGTAAACCGCACTAATAACTTATATCAAATACTAGTTTGTAAATCTTTGAAGCCACCATTATTACGTCAGCAATGGCATGACAAATAGGTGATCTGAAAAAGTGAAGAAAAAAACTACTACAAAAAAACGGAAAAACCTGTCCATATACCAACCATATACCAAATCCATGTAAATTTAATATAGTATCGAGTTCCCAGCCGGGTACTGGTTATTATAAACAATATCAAACTTGAACAATATTCACTTTCCGAGCCGACCAATTCGTTTAACTGTAGGTGTAGCATGTTTGCGGTAATAAGTGATGTGTGGTGGAAGTACTCAAACACAAGCTGCAAGCAACGCTCTGAATTGATATTAAACAAACAGGCACAAGCTCCGAAACATAATATCCGGAAACTACGAAACCACTCAAACTCGTACTTCATATAGAGTTAATTGGTTTGCAAACTGTGTCTGTAATTAATATGAATAATATTCAATCCCTTTTCCAATGCATCGTTGATCCTAACGGGTGTGATATTTGAATCATAGCTTATGAGTTTGTTGATATGCAAACTTGAAAGGAATGACAATTGAATATTCAATAAAATATCAATAGACAGATCAATATACTCGTACCGTGGCTGACAATCGAAACGATGTAGCCAGGTAGCTTATGAAATGATCAATATCTGTCAGTTTATGAATGAAATAAAGAAAAAGAGCTATGAAGAATTGCAGATATAAGGTTCATTTATCATTCAAGTGAAAAAAAACCAACAATAAAAAATCCAATACTAGAAATTAATATAAAAAAAACTCTAGCGCACCTGAACCGCTAGAAACACTAATGTTCGAAGAACAGTAGATGAATCGTGCAGGTTTTGAGTGCATATTCCACCACATGTGCTGCTTATTACGGCCAAACTGTTTCAAATGCCACGTTTTACTTTCGTCTTAAGAATGCATTATAACTCATATGGTGGAAGGTTTCAGATGTTACCACTGGCATGAATTTCAACGTTTATGAGAGCAAAACACGGGTTAATTATATTCGTTATCAGTTGCTTATTTCACATAATTTTGAAAGCAGCATCTCATATAACATCAATGAAGAAAATGCTCAGTGCCTGCAGCACTGTAACTGAAGTTGGTGTTTGGGGCTGCGATCCGAAAAATTTGCAGAACTTTGCGAATTGTAACATCGGTTATTTATTTTCATTGTAAATGTTTCCGGTATGTATACTAACTGTAAGCATTTATTGATACAAAAGTAGCACAACCGACTCGTGCTGGCAACCTTTCGCCAGTATCAAAGCCAAGAATATATCAAATCTAAGCACGTTGTTTAATTACATTCGAAGTTATAGGAGTATAAAGAAATTTAGGGTCACCTGCAGCGAGTTTTTTCAAATGAACGAAAGCTTAATATTTGCTGTTTATTGTCACTACAATATCATTATCATTTGAAAATTCTACGATAAAACCGCTTAATAAAGATATTGCAATTAAACACAAAACCAACAATAGCTGCCAACCCTATCGTGGCTTTTCAACCAAATTTGGCCTGAATAATGTTTATGACAGATTTCATTAATTATATGAAATTCGTATTGATTTCATGACTGCACTGGAAGTTATAGGGCAAAAAGTTTTATTTTCCTGAGCGAATTTTCAAAACCAAAGACACAAAAATTACCATAGCTGGCAGCACCAATCGAATTTTTAAACCAAATTTTCATCAAACAGAGTTTAGAGTAAGGTTCAGCTACTGTGTCAATTTGATGAAAATTTGGTAACTTATTCACATTTCATAGGGCAAAAAGCAGTTTTTTTTCTTTATAATTTTTCAAGATGGCACCACTGGCACAGACTTGCCCACAATTCAAAATCGCTTCTATCAAATCTGGTCTTACTTAAGTCCAATGCATTCTGTAAATTTTAGCTGTATCTGATTATTGGTTCGTGAGTTTCCGTGAACAGAAGTTTTTGATGCTAAAAATATAGGTTAACTGGGCGAGGGTTACCGTTCTTGTCCGACATGAAATTTCCAAAGTTTTATTTTGAACGTGTAGATAAAACATAAGATTTACATACAGATTGGTTTTATTGTAAGAAACGGACATTTTTTTGAATATTCGATGGTTTGAATGTTTTCACTTCCAATTTTTTTTTTTCAAAATGAAGACACCAAAATTTTCATAGCTGGCAGCTCCAACCGAATTTTTCGACCAAATTTCTGCTAAACGTGGCTTAAAATAAGATCCAGCAATTGTGTGAGTTTCGTTAAAATCGAACGATTCAATCAGAATTTATAGGGCTAAAAACAGTTATCTTTTTTAGTGGTTTTTCAAGATGGCACCACTGGCACAGAATCGCCCGCATTTCAAAATCACTTCTATCAGACCTGGTCCTATTTAAGGCCAATACATTCTGTGAATTTCAAATAATTCTCCTCATCGGATCGTGAGTTTCCGTGAACAGAAGTTTTTGATGCTAAAAATATAGGTAAATTGGGCAAGGGTTACCAGGCGTGCCCGTAATACCATATCTTTTTTTTTTTTGATTATGTAAACAAAGCACAAGATTTACATATGAGTGGCTTTTTTTTGGAGAAACGGCATTTTTTCAAGAGAGACGATGATTTGGAGGTTTTCACTTTCAGTGCCTGCCCTAGCTACAGAGTTGCCAGTACGCTCATTAAAAGCTCCACAAATCTACAACTAATTAATATCAATATGTCCTAAAAATTTCGTAATGATTGAATAGCTCTGTCAAAAGTTATCGAAATTTAAATAACTGACATTTAAAGAAACCTGGACCTATTCTGCATGTACACCAATGTATCCTGAAAGTTTCAGCTCAATCGGATGGCGCGTTCCCGAGATTATCTCACTGAAATTTTTTGATGATATATATATATATATATATGGAAATATGAATTTTTGGCCGAATCGATTTTAATACTAATGTTCTTCGAACATTAGTAAAAATCCAGATAAGAGCTGATTTTGAGCTTACAGCCAAAATGATGTGAAATGGTTTTTCCTAGAAAAAGTACCCCTAATTCCAATAATCCGTTTGTGAGGAATAAACATTGCATTGCAAAAAAGATGACTATCAGTCAAACCTTGGTTTTTGAACGAAATCATTATTCTGTAAAGAGCAATACGACACTTAATTCGCGATGGGTCGTTTCGTCACACTTCTATTGCAGAACGGCAGTCAATAATAAACGAATTCAAGCACGGGAAATTGAAAAAAAAAATTGGCGAAATTGTTAAAGTTGTCAGTGCTTCAACGGTGCACCATATTATTGAACGTTTTGTGCTCAAAAGTAGCAAATCGAATCGAAAAAGCTCTCAACAGCTCTGAAACGGATTGCCGTTGGATCGTGAGACAGTAAATACAGGATCCTACATTGAGTGCCCCCATTTTAGTAGAGTTTGCTAAAAGGTATCTTGGCAAAAAGAGCAAATCCCAAACTATACGAAGGATGCTCAGGAACGCAAATTTAAATGGTAGAGTTGCCAGGAAGAAACCTTACATTAATCGCAAAAACAGGTTGCGCAGGATTGATTTCGCTCGGGAACATCTGAGAAAGGATACTGCTTTTTGGGAAAGTAAGTTTAAATTATGTGGATCTGACGGGCAAAAATACGTCTGGAGGAAACCAAATGCAGAGCCCAATCCAAACTATTTAAGGGCCACTGTGAAACACGGAGGTTGACGTATTATGATATGGACATGTATGTTGCAAGTATGGGTCGGAAATCTGATTTTCATCGATGCTATCATGGACAAACACCAGCATCTGAATATTTTGAAAGGGACCTTACTGCAAAGTGCAGAACAATTGAATATAAGGGATCAGTTTGAATTTTGTCCGGACAGTGATTTAATCACAACTCGTTCAAACGTGGCTGATTTGGAATTGCCCACATGACATTCAAACACCTCCACAGTCTCCGGACTTAAATATTGTAGAGAATTTGTAGTCAGAGCTGGAAAAAGGCATCAGGAGACACACAATTAACAACAAACAGGACCTTAAAAGAGCTTTGCAGGAAGAGTGGAACCACATTCAGCCAGAGTAAACGAAGTCTTAAGCTACGGTTAGACATCGCTACTTTTAGCGCTGCGCAGCACAAAAAACTGCCTTGACAGAAAGTAGCGATGTGTGATCAATGTAGAAACCTTGAAAACTGCGCCTGCAGCCAGACTGCGGTAGCAACTTTTCGTTTTGTAATTGCCGATTCAATTAGTGCCTTGAAAAGTGAGAGTATTGTGTGTACGGTAGTGATAGCAATTTTAATATTTTTTACGGTATGTATTTCAAAATTTGTAAATGGTAGAATATTAATTTAATTTTTAACCAAATAGGGTATGGCTAAATACAATTGGACGAAAGACACAGTATCTTTGATTGAAGGAATTCTAATTATAAGTCGAAAATCTAGCTTAAATATTAGAAACTGATAAATAAAATTTACGCAAAACGTTCTATTCTAATGTTTCAAAACAAATTTGTTTAAATTTGTTTAAATAATTGAAGGAAGAGAATCGTTCACTTGGGCTTATTGATTTTTTCATCCAAGTGTCTTTTTTTATTAAAGGAGTCACCAGTTGTATAAGTTCATCAAAATCGCTAACCGATATTCGCAAAAATTTTTTACAAAATGCTTCGTTATCTAAACGCAATTCATTTAACAAACAATGCACAGCTCTATAGTGTTCTCTATTTGCGATCCACGTCCTCACCCAGCAGCTTCTGCTTTTGCTTTCCTTTTTTCGTTTATTTAAAACTATAACTAAACAAGCCGCAGCCAACACTTCTGGATCATCGAAATACATACTAATACAACTGGTTGAGACTTCATAGCAAACTAAATAGTAAAATACGGCAACAGAGGTTGCGCACAGCAAAAACTGCCAGTTATGTGTGAACACTTTTGCAATTTTCTTCGCAAGAAGTTGCAGCTTCCCGGTTGCGCGCAGTAAAAGTAGCGGGTTGCACCCACTATGTGTGAACAGAGTTAGCAGTTTTTGCTTCTGCAACCTAAAAACTGCGCAGTAAAAGTAGCGATTATTGAACCAAGCTTTAAGTGGAATCGATGCCTCGCAGATTGGACGCGATTCTCAAGCAAATACAAGAAGTAAATTTTTTTAATTTTATAAGATATTAAGAACTTGATATGATATTTTCTAGGAAAAACCATTTCACATCATTTTGGCAGTGAGGTCAAAACCACATCTTGTCTGGATACTTATCAATTTTTATCGTAATGGATTATATTTTGTTTGTAATTTTTCCCCTTAAATGATAAATAAACATTATATCTGGTATTCCTCATAGTTGCTTTTCTTAATTTCATTCAAAAACTGACAGATATTGAACATTTTTCATAAGATACTAGGCCACATCATTTTGGCTGTCTGCCACTGCATATAAAGAGTAATTTATCTTGGATTGAATTTAGAAAAACTCAATGCACGAAATGCTAGTGAAAGCTTTTAAAAAAAAAACATCTTTACAAACGTGTTAAATTTAAATTGCCTGTCGCTTGCACTTTATTTCAACTAAAAATGCATTTCTAAATGCGTGCACCTTTTCAAAATAATCAGGATTCGGTGTTATCGGTGAAATTGCTTATAAATGAATCCAATAAACAAAAATTCATTGATTTTTGTAACGGTAATTGAACACATGGGCCACCAAAAAGGATGACTTGTTAATAGTATCTGTGACGTTTTGAATAGTAACTTTGAATTACCCAGCAAACAGTTTAGTGAGCGTTCACAAAAAACGATAGTTTCTCGACAGTCAACATACATATCCCTCATACGAAACCGAGTCTGTTCGTAAAATGATACGCAGCAATGCTTAGGATGACCGACGCAATAAATAATGCAAGCCATGTGTGTGTGCCTTATGGCCTATGCGGCTCAGTAGCAGATTTTACATAGATTCTTCCCCTAGTTTGCTGGTCGATATATACTCGCTAAAACCACATTTTTTCTAACTCATTTACGAATCGTTAAAAATGATTCTTCTCGTATGGCCATTTGAGTAGGACCACTGAATCGTTTCCGATTCATTTGCGAGCTCGTTAACGACAAAAACATTCGTAAAATATGACTCTTTTATGAATTAATTACGATACATTTGGTTTGCTGGGTACCTTTCAACAAAATTTATTCATTGCTAAACAAATGCATACCTGGCTTATGACTAAAGCTTTAAACATGATCAAAAATTAAATCGCAACCCAGGTAGAAATTTGAGGGCCCAGTTTGTGCTTAAGACAAATCTAATTGCTTCGCGGTGGATAGCATAAAAAAGGCAAGCTTATCGTTCGAAAAGTGTGAACCGTGATCCTGAGCAATGCAAAAAGCAGCTTCATCAGTGGTCAAGACAACTCATACTTTGCTGCCGAACCTAAGGTGTAGAGCCAGTTGAGATGGTTGGAGCAACAGAACTATACAGCTCACTGGCTTAGAACACTGAAAGAATAAGTCGTGGTTGATTTAACTATTATTGATAGTAATGCAACAATTCATTCAAAATTGTCGAATGAAATACGGAAAATGGTTCTTTCTACTATGCTAAAATAGTTCATTTGACCCTACAAAAGTAGTTGACTTTGCTGATACAAAAAATATCGAAGCCTTCGAGGATTCAACTGTGTTAATTGGTTCATGAGTACGATTAACAGTTGATCTATAGAAAAATGAGCATCAATTCATTTAACACTACAAAATATAGAATTATCAACAATTTTCATAGTAAGCGAACCACTCTACAATTGTTAAATTCAACGAACATAATTCCACACCACAGACTATAGTCATTTACTATTTCGTACTATGTATATTGTTGGAATACCATTGCTTGTGGTTGCTTACTTTTTTTGCACCACGGACGTTGTTTATCAACCACGCGTCATAGTACATAAAAGTAATCAACAATTTTCTTATAGTTGTTTTAACTATTCCCCGTAGTTGAGGCAAAAAAACTAGGGAAAATTGTTGATTTGACCAAAATTTCTCTTTCAGTGAAAGAAAAGTCACCAGCGAATTAATTAAATGTTGAAGCGAGCAATTATATCATTCTACTCCCTAGTTAGTTTTTAAAATAATTAGGCAACGATTGATATCCTAAACTGGATCGTCCCTGATAAAACAAGTTTCATATTGTTTCAGGAAGAACAGAAGCAAAAAGTTCTTTGTTTTGCGGTAAAAGCGAAAGTCTTCCATCTCTTGCTCTTTCTTTTTGTTGCAGTCATCACTGCAATCAATCCAAAATAAGAAAACTTTTTTTTGCGGTACTAAGGGGTACAAATGCTTTTAATTAGTGCATTCGAAAACTAATTTCAATTTTAGATTTATTGGGGCAATGTTTGCTTCAAATCTAAATAAATAGCTTAAGTTATACCAAAGCAATCATTATTCAAACAATCGCTATCGTTACCTTATCAACCACACTATTTATCATTTTTACAGATTGACTCAAACTTCTCATAAGTTTCCCCCGTGTCACATAAACTTCTCGAGCTAACCGGTTGTGATTTATGATGCCAATTAATCGGTTACTTTCATACTGCTTGAAAAAGAAACTTATAGTAGAAATATTAGAACGAAGTGAAGTAGAATAATCATAAAAATGTTAAGAGAGGATTAATTGCCCCAATTTCTAAAGGCTAAGGACAAGCGTTCGAAATTTTAACTGGTTGATGCTAAGCGACGAGGTAAAAAGCCAAGACCGTACTAATGCTTTTTGTTTGTGTATTTGATTTAATCGTTTTAAACTGCAAAGCATGTAATAAATCAATAGCAGGTTTCCGAGAAAATTGTGGTCATGTCCTTACTAATCTATGATTTCAAATTAGGTGTTATTATAGTAGTGTAAACCAAGTGTTTAAACCACCTGTGCGAGCAACACCAAATAATACGTTTGTGCGAGAAAGCTGGAGACGAAATAATTGTGTTCCAGTAATAACGTATGGTAGAGACCATGTCAGGAAACAATATCCTTTGACACAAATAACGATACATAATATAATGATATTAGCACTTGCCTTCGTGACAGCATGCATATGAAATAGCCGTTTATCACACTATGCTCTTGTGCTTCATTCACCGGAATAAGCCAATTTTATAAGCAATTCGAGCTGTCATTCTATTCAGAATGCTTCGAGCACCGTACGCTACTTTATAAGAACTAGAAAGCAAAATGATAATTTGTAAACGGATTGTATAGTTTCAAACCATTTAATCTTCAAGTAAAGAAGGAATCATGTGTTGCTTAATTTAAGATAGTAGCTCAAACTAACTAAAGCATGTAACCAGCAAACACTAATGACTTGATACCGTACTGCTCGATAGTATACGACATTAATTACTTGATGCCAGTTTGTGAATGGATTAGCAACGGAAGCAATACAAGGAACAGAAGAAGATGCCAATTAAGATGCACATTTAGTTGGCTTCCGAACATAGCTTTTGCGTAAAATCTTCGGTTAATGATACGAATGCATTATTTGTGGTGAGCAAAGGTTATAGAAGAGTTCGAATATTATGTGCTGATCTGTTCAGGTTATGATTCGCTTATGTTTTCGAAATAATTTAGAATGTAGTTTCGTTTTAAGAAAATGTGCAAACAACGGGATGGCTGATGAGGTCGGCTACTAACCATATGAAAGTTTAATGCTAGCATGTCTTAGAACAAACGTGGTAAAAACGTATAGTCAACACCAACTAAAGTATATTTTATCTGCTCCATTTCATTTCGATGATTGCATCAGGAGTCATAAACTACTAGGTGAAAAGTAACCTCCTTGGGAATGCAAAAAAAAAGTTTAAAAATTTTTTTTCTTTATTTTATTCAATGTAGTCTCTTTTTAGGTCGATTTTCCAACTTTTTGATCGCGTCCGAAAAGTAATTTTCCAGAACGTCTGCAAAATACTCCACCGCGGGTTCGATGATCTCCTCGCGCGAGCTGAATTTTTTATTGATGAGCCATCTTTTGAGGTTTGGGAACAGATAATAGTCCAAAGAAGCGGAATCGGGCGAATAAGGTGGATGGGGAAGCAATTCGAGCCCTAAATTGTTGATTTGAGCCATTGCTGCGATGCTCTTGTGTCACGGCGGCGCCTTGTCTTGTAAAAGCAAAATTTTTTTTCGCTTCATGTGAGGCCGTTTCGCTGTGATTTCGGCCTTCAATCGCTCCAATAATGCGCAGTAATACTCGCTGTTGATGGTTTTTCCTCTTTCGAGGTAGTGCACGATGATCCACAATCCCAGAAAACCAACGCCATGACCTTTCCGACCCATTGAGCCCCCCTTGGCTACTTGCTTCGGAGCACTCGTGCCGACTTCAGTCCATTGCCGGGCACTCATTCTGTTCTCTGGGGTGTAATAGTGGAACCAGGTTTCATAAACAGTCACCAATCGACGCCAAAAGTCCACCCGATTCCGCATCAGTATGGCCAAACACGCTTCCGAAGTGCGCTCGCGTTCGTGTTTTTGGTCCGGAGTCAGCATGCGCGGCACCCAGCGGCAGGATAATTTTTTCATCGGCAGGATCTCGCCCAGAATTTGGCGTGTGCACTCAGTAATAATCCTTGTGACATCTGCTAGCTCACGCATCTTCACTCGGAAAACTGTTGTGTGGCGGTTTTTGCAATGGAAAAAAATTGGAACAATGTGCCTGCTTAAAGTTTTGTGTTGCAAAAGGAATTTAATGTGCCGAATCATTGGGCCTTTTCACATTTGTATTCTTGATGCACTCCTCAAACCGGTCAACTGGGCAAGAGACGGAAGAATCAAGGGGAATTCTCTACTTTTTGTAGAGAATTCCTCTTGAATCTTCCGTCTCTTGCCTAGTAAACCAGTTTGAGGAGTGCATCAAGAATACAAGTGTGAAAAGGCCCGTTGTCAATGTTACAAAAAGCTTTTGGTGAATCGTGTGGAGGAAATACACAGGCAGACGATTGGTATAAAAGGTTCAAAGAGGGTTGTGTAAGCTCGAATGATCATGCACATACTGGTCGCCCAACAACGGCAGTTACCAAAGAAAGCATCGGATCGGAGAAGCAAATCGTGTTGGAAAATTAATGTGTATCAATTTGTGAGATCGCTGTGTTCGCTCATATGGATCAGCAAAACATATTTTAACTGATGTTTTGTGTATGAAACACGTTAATGCTCGGTTGGTGCCAAAAACACTGAATTTTATTCAAAGACACCGTCGTGCTGATTATTTCCAACGCAGATAGTGACCCAACATTCATCAAACGCATCTTTACTGTTTATGAGTTTATGAGTTTGATGTGGCAACTGAACAACAATCGTCCGCATGGCGCTTCGAAAATGAGCCACATCCCCAAAAAAGGTGTCAAAGCAAGTGTAAATCAAGGTTTAGCTGGCAGTTTTCTTCGATATTCCTTCTGAAGGGTCAAACGCTCAATGGAGAATACTATTTAGGTGTTATGTCTGTGTGAAGCAATTCGTAAAAAAAAACGGTCCGATTTGTGGAACGAATTGGTTGTTCCAAGTTTCACACGATATTGATTGTTTCACAGTTTTTGGCCAAAACTTCAACCAATGACATCAACCAAGCACCGCACTCACCCGATATGGCCCGTGTGACTTTTTCCTCTTCCCCAGACTCAAATTGCCATTAAGAAAAACGCGTTTTGGGACGATTGATACGATAAAAGAGAATTCACTGCGAGAGCTAAAGGCCATACCTTTGAAAGACTACCAAAAGTGCATGGAAAATTGAATCAAACGCTGGAATCAATGTATCGTCGCCAATAGCGACTATTTTGAAGGAGATAGTAAAAAATTCATCAAAAATTGAAATTTTGCAATAATTTTTTCAATTTTCCGGACTATAAGATATATCAAAATGGTAACACTGCCACAGAATTACTAGCATGTTTGTCAAACTTCAATTAAAATGAACCATGCTTACAACTAATATACTAGGGTCATTTGGTTTGGAGCTGGAAATCCGGTCATTAGTTTATTTATTTATTTAGTAACTACCGTTTGTGCGAGATAAAGAACGTTGAAAATAGAAAAAGATTGCTTGAAGTTTCAAAGTGACTAAGGAAAAGAAGCGTCAAATCCTATAAAATTTTCACTTTTTCTTTTTCGTATACACATCTTTTTTCATTCCAATTTTTATTTTATTTGGAAAATAAGCATCTTTGGAGCCTACATTAAAATTGATATGAAGATAAATCTGAGATAGGACTGACATTTTAAAGAAAACGGACACAGACAGTTATGTGTTTTGGTACTTAGAACAAGTAATAAGCTAGGTAAACAAGTCCTGATATTAATAGCTAACTACAATGATCACAATACAGTAATAGCTTCAAGCCTCATAGGCTATTCTCTCACTTCCTGTAATTAATATCTAAACGAATTTCTTAGCCATGTGAATCTCAAATAAAAATCGTTGATTTTTACTTCAATACGGCAATGCAAAAAATCTTCCTGTAAACAAGAAGTGGTACAAATTGAAATTAAAAATGAATTCGGAAACTAATAATACACTTTTCAGGAAAGAATTCCGGTCACAAAAATTAAACGGAAGTTTTATCACCCATCAACAATTTACAGGAAATATTTCAAAGTCATGTTTACCATCCGGCTCCAGGATGCTCTTCATCAAGGATACAACTTTGGTCAGGAAATTCTCGACATATAATTTCGTGAAAATTTTTGCTTTTATTGCTTAAAATCGAAATAAGAGTGGTCGCTTGACTGAGTCGACCACTGACGTCAACAAAAACATACATTCCATATTCCTGAAAAATTGAGCGGAATGCAAACAAAATTTCAAGCTCTGCTATTTACGTTCATGTGGTTCAATGCTCGCTTTTTCCTTTGACTCACAAATCAAATGAAAATTCCACTTGTCGAAATGTTTCTCCAATCAATTGGAAAAGCTACATATGTACATTCCTTGGGTCCTTTGATCAATGAAGTATATCAAAACTCGAGTATTTATAATATTTCCGCTTTTAAAATGTCATTCCGGCGAAAATATTTAAGTTTTCGAAGGAATTGAACGTTATTCTTCCTGTGTCATACAGCGCAGCAATTCAATTGGTATACTTGCAAGGTTATTCAGCTTGCAAATAATATTCCTACGTATTTTTCGAAATCAGTCATTTTCACACGACAGCAAGAAAACGTCAAAAATTAAACTTTGAAGATGATAAAATTAATAAATTTCAATGGAGACAGGAAATTCGGAGAAAACAAACAGGTAGATTAAAAATGGATGATGTTGTGAGCTTTGTTATTATAACGTTTTAGAAACTTTCAACCCTATGTGGGCTCTTAGTACAAAAAAGTTGTCAACGGCTTTTCGATTTAATTGAGAGTTTCGATCTATGATCAATTCTGACAGAAATAACGGATCATTACAAAATTTACTAGAACAATTTATATTTACTGAATAAATGTTAATATGATTTGTGATAAATGTACGGCAACGTTTAAGCTATCGCACGTGCTGGAATTAATTCTTTACATCTTCGAGTTTCTTAAAAAACTAATTTTGGGAAAAATTTTATTGATTGGTAAATTTGATGCTTTGTTCATCCGGTCACTTGAAAATTTTTAAAGTTCCTCGTAGCACGAAAGCATTTGACCAAACTGCCGATTTTTGAGCACCCGAAAATTTCAAACGGGAGAACTGACGTCCGTATCATCAAATCAGACCAACCAGAAATCGTCATTTAAGGACGTATTGGTCTTGAGAAGGACCAAACCAAACGGTATTTGAAAATGTGGGTGCCTCTATGGCTGTGGTGCCATCTTGAAATATTGTCAGCAAAAAAATACTTCTTCTATCTAAGTACACGCAGCTGCCTTTATCACTGCCATCCGACCAAGAAGGGTAAAAACCCAATCTTCTGTTTTCAGCACATTCATCAAGTAACTGAAGAAAGACTAGTTGGCAGTAGTGCAAACTTGCTGATTTAGATTGACGAATCTGAAGGCGTTATATCATTGCAGGCTAGTGAAGTTAATTGGTATTCATCAAACAAAAATCCCACTGTTAAGAAAGAAAAGCAAAGAAATGAAATTTGAATTAATTTTATAATTCATCATTTTTTTGCGCCTCTACCGTGTTCTGGATAGGCTAGTAGCTTTGAAAATAGCAAAAAATTCTGCTTCAGTAATCGCACTGTATACTATTTGGGCAGCAAGCGGTTTGAGTAAAAGCTTGTGGATTCACTGCAGAGTGGGAGATTGAAGAAATACCAATACCTTGATGAATAGCGTGATGAAATTTAAACATCAATTTCACATCAGTTACATCACAACACAAAACAAATACTTGCTGAGCTAACATGACAATTTTGAAAAGTAGAACATTCCGTTTAATTCAAAGTCACTTTTTTCGGGCCTTCTGATCCTAGTTAAGTATTTCTCATAATTAACTCATTGAAGAATTCTTCACCTAGAATTGACGGAATAATATCTGAAAACCTGAGCTTAGTTGCTAGTCAAATATCACTTTATAATTCAGCAATCATTAACAATTACATTAGCAAAGGCGAATTCCCCACAGAGCTGAAAGACACCATGATAGCCCCTATTCATAAATCAGATGGCAATACAGATCCTTCTAATTACTTTAATAAGTTTGCTTATCAAATTTTTTGGAAAAATTATCAATAACCGATTAGTTAAGTTTATAGAAAGCTGTGTAGGTTTTGATAGACTTCAATAAAGGTTTTTAAAAAAGAGTAAGACAACGTCAGCAATAACAGAGGTCTTACAATTTATTAATAGTGAACTTGATTATTTAGTGATTTAGCGAAGGTCTTTGACACGGTTAATCATTTCATTTTTTTACAAAACCTAAGCGAACTTGGAATAAGAGGCTTGACACTGGCGTTGATTAATGGCTTTTTAAAAGACGGAGCAATCCTGGTAAAATTCAATGATGAACTAAATAAACAACGAGTAATGAACATCGGTGGTCCTCAAAGGTCAATACTAGGGCCAACTTTGTTTTTACTTTATATTTATACTATATATTTCTTTGGCCTGACGGGAAAATGTATTATTTATGCTGATGACATTCTTTTGTTATTTTCTGCCAACTTAATAATTATTTAATTGCGTATGTAAAACAGTGAACAGGCGTAAAACAGGCTGACAATCAGCACCTGTGACACTATTTACATGGTATTCAAACCAGTTAATGAAAGCGAGATCTTTCCCTACATGGAGACGAGATTACTAGAGACGAGGTTGGAATAGATGGAGACTAATTATATATGATAGATTATCTTAGTCTCCTCATATAAGTAATATGAAATTTATATTGGTTTTCTGAGTTAGGTTGTTTTAAATGAAATATTACTTGTGTACTGCCTAAGGTTACTTATGGTATATTGGATTGAAGTCAAACTTCAGGTTTGAAGATTGACTCAATCCATAGATTACCCAATAGGATAGTTAAGGCAATGCATGAGCTTGATGTCACTAAAACGAACGGAAAACATAAAGATACTATTAGATTAGTTAAGGAAAACTACAATAGCTTACCAAATACTTTGAAGGATGCTAGATCTGATCCCGTTTTTAAAAGACTGCTGAAGAATCATACCAGAGCCATGTAAAATAAATTTGTTGTTTTGTTTACCAAAATTAAGTTCATTAAAAATTTATGCATCCCTCATACCAGGACTTTGTTGCTGTCTTGGAGGCACTTTCCCTCATTTATTTCCAAATACTTCAATTGATGTTTATAATATGAAAGAGCTTCTTCTTTTTTTTGCATCCTTTCGTTTCATTTCTACTAAGTTCATATAAACTAACTCTATCTTACTACACGTTTCAAACGTTACTTTGAAATCCGCAAATTAAGTGAATGCAGCAATCCAGGTACCTGAAAGCCTAATATAATAAATGCAAAATATTTCGTCACGGCGAAAAAAATCACACAGAAAAATACCAACGTTATTCGGAAACGAAATTTCATACATGCGCTGAGGTAAGTATGCAAGCACCTGCATTTCACAATTGCTTGGCACTGCAGATACTTACATATATCACATTTAGCTTCGGAAATATGTTTCTGCTTTGCATTGGCACATTGCGAATTCAAATATTTTTGTGGATAAATACTTTTCCACTTTTGATATGGATATTGTGTGTGCGGCAAAGCGAAAAATATTCTGAGCACAAGTTCTTTCAGTTCATTTATATATTATGGTATTTGTACTTATGCAAAAAAGGATTCTGAAAATATATTTTCAATTTGAAGTATTTCAAGGTTTTTCAATAAAATATTCAGGACACAAGAGCATGTCTCCTAAAAGGTAGCCAATTTGCAGAACCTTTGGCGTCCGCATCGAATAAAAATATGCGAATGCATCTGATCCTGCATAGCTTCAACTATGAGAGTGTGGTGAGGGGGAAACAAAAATTACCTTAATGATTATTAATTTGTTTGTGGATATCTAGGTGCTACAAAAAAAAACCCCTAAATAAATAGTTATTTTCCTAAAAAAAATGCTTGTAGTCGTAAAATGCCGTAATTATATATTCGCATTCAAATTTTCGTATTCTAAACGCACTTCTTTAATTCGAATACAATTTAATTGTGTCATTTAGTATAAAATAATTAATACGGAGAGGTAGAAAATTTCTTCTAGCAACACTAAAAGAAGGTCTGAGCCAGAAGGTCAAATACTTAGGGCTGATCCTTGACTCGAAGTTACTATGGACGTACAATGTGGCGGAAAGAGCTCGGAAGGCTTTCAACGCACTTTACTGTGGCAAAAGGGCCATAGGGGCGAGTTGGGGATTGCAGCCTCGTACTGTTGCTTGGCTTTACACTGCTGTGGTGGAACCAATTCTGTTGTTTGGGGTGGCGTTCTGGTGGCAGGCTGCTCTTAAGGCTACCTGCAAAGGGCAGCTTGAAAAAGTGCGAAGAATGGCTGCACTACAGGTAACTGGAGCGCTCCGCTCCACTCCTACTAAGGCACTGTTTGTGCTACTACATTGGCTTCCAACCAACCTACTGATCTCACAGCAAGCTAATCTTGCTGCTGTGAGACTAAACTGTATCTCAGCATGGAATAGGACAGAGTTCGGTCATGCGAGGATCTTGGTCGAGGGAGTACCCGCACCAGCGGTTGTTGACTACAACGCCCCTCAATGCATACTGGATTTGGAGTTTACAACTCGCATTCCATGCAGGGAGGAATGGTGTGATGGTATCACCCTTGATAATGGGCTTATCCATGTGTACACTGACGGCTCAAAGCTAAACAATAGAGTTGGGAGTGGTGTATACTCAGATGAGCTGAATCTCAAGCTGTCCCTCCGTCTTCCAGACCACTGTAGTGTCTTTCAGGCGGAGGTGGTGGCTATTTATCAGGCAGTTGACTGGCTTCTGTGTAATCGAATATTCGGGGTCAATATTGGTATTTTCACAGATAGCCAAGCGGCTATTAAGTCCCTTGCTGGTCCTTGTACAATGTCCAAGATTGTTGCTGAATGCCGTGCATCTCTTAGGGAGATGTCGAGACATTCGGTTGTTCAATTGATTTGGGTACCTGGACATAGGGGTTTTCAGGGCAACTGTGAGGCCGATGAGCTAGCAAGGCTTGGAACTTTGCTACCTGAGGTCTCTTGCTCCTTTTCAATAGGTATACCGATGACATCGGTCAAACTGGCCATAAGGCAAAAATATCTTGAGGACGCTAAGAAGTCCTGGGCAGATGAATCTTCCTGTGTGATAACAAGGCAGTCCTGGGTATCCATGGATGCGCATCGCACCAGGCAGCTTTTAGGCTTAACTCGAAGCGCCCTTCGTTGCACTGTGGGCGTTCTAACGGGCCACTGCCTCATAGGACGGCATGCACAACGTTTGGGCGTAGAGTTTAATGACTTCTGTCGGAGCTGTGGCTCTGAGGATGAGGAGGAAACCGTCCTTCACCTCATGTGCCAGTGTCCTTCACCTCATGTGCCATACTTTTCGGTTTATATGCATTTGGAATTAGTTTTGCTATATAATTTAAACTCTTCATGACCTATTATGCCATACTATCAATATTGATCAGTATATGTATTATTTTTAAACATCCTATGGTTTTCATTGCAAAGCTTGGATGTACATAATTTGTTAAGTTGAGCAAAAAATATTGAATAAAGTTTATCAAACACAAACAAAAAGTTATATGAAAGTGAAATTAACGTAATACCATAGCACATTATTAAAACATAGATATGCAACCGAAATACTCATAAAAACGGATTTTTACGATTGTCACCAAACTTCGCAATGAATAAATGAAATAATACAAAATTTTTACTTACAGTTGGATAGCATGCAACAATGAAGTTATCATTTCAGTAAAAAATCAATGGAGTAAAATGAATAAATCATTGGATTTTAATCCCATTCACAAAATTTTATCATAAGCTTTTAAAAGCTCCACTAGTATTTGTAATTACCCAACGGGAAAAGTAATGAGTCGGCATAAATTCGGTAAGTTTTTCGCGTTAATTTATTTTTAACATTGCATGTCCGATTGCATTCCCGGTGGGTAATTTGTGTATTTCGGGCACAATTACATGTAATGCATTTATTATCAGTATGCTCATAGATGTGCACGATTCGCATTCATCTATTTGCTCCAAAGCATGTACAAACATACAATAGCAAACAAATTTACCATGACGAACGATAATTGCTCAGTGTCAGCATAAAATTAAGCCGATTTTGTCGATTTCGTTGACATCGGAATATCATGGATTTATGGTATACAATAGGTATATGTTTTACTGAATCAACCATATGAAATAAAAGCACAGATTATGGAGGGTCATCCAATAAAATATTTGCAGTGTGGGTGCAACTCTAGTGAGATATTTTGGAATAATGGTTGTGAGAGCTATATGAACATCCGCCATTATGTCGAAAAACAACAGTTAAAGTAAAATAATTGAGGTGTAAAGCTACAATTCGTATTCCTCCTAGCTGACTAATTGTTATAATAAAAACATTACCTAAAAAGCACTAGAAGTCAAGTTTTTTTTGAAAATTGTGTCTAAGTAAATATGTAAACACTTGTGTAAGGTGACCAATCCAATATATGAAATATTGCAGTTCTTGCGCTAATTAGTCGAGTTTCAATAAAACAGGATGAGGATTTTTAATTTCAAATTTGGCTTTTAAAATTAATCTGCTCTTAAAGCTCATTATCAAAATAATAGTGTATAATGAAAATTAACATATTTTCCTAAATTGTCCGCGAAAATCATTTTAAATAAATTTGGACCGCTTGAAGAGAATTTTAAATCCTTGCTCGTTCAATTTGTTTGAGATTCGCGAAAGGAAAACTTCATGGTTTCATTTTTTGAAGGTGTTTTTTCAGTATGTTTTCTCCATCGAGTTACTTTAACTTGTTTCCAATAATACTTACTTTAAATTGTTTCCAATAATACTTACTTTATTGTGGAAGTTTTACAATTTAGATACTTTACATTTCTGGACTTCTTTTCAGGATCTCATCAAAAAATAGAATGAAAATCAATAAGTAAAATGCCTTGCGCACGAAAATCAAATAATTGAAGACTGATAAGTTTTTATGATGAAATGTGTCTATAGCACAATTAAATTGCTCCTACACAAAGAAATAATTTTAGAATGGTCTTTTACTTTGATATGAAACTTTCCGAAACGTTAGCTTTCTGGCAGTTAACATTTTTCCTTCAATAAATAGAAAAGATTTTTCGGACGTTTTTATTATAAGCTTTTCTCTCTCGAATCGTTAAACGTACAGTCACTGGGTACACACAATTCCTAACAAACCCTGTTTTTAATCATACTTTCCGAATCGAAATCAAATAACCAAATATTAATTAACCGATTTCATCATGACTTCTCCTGAGTCACTAATTTCGATCCGAGTTTTTTTCTCTGGACTCATTGAAATATCTTTGTTAGAGCATGACAATATTCTTCGAAATCATGGATCTACTGCCGCTTGTGTTCTTTAATGATTTCATCAGCACTTCCATTAATGCTAAAGTGAATTCATTATTTTCAGGCTTATGATAAAATTACAAGGGCAAATTAACAGTCGTTGTTTGAAGGGAGAAAGAAGGTCATTCAAGCAGAAGACAACGAAATTGTTTAGATTGAAAAGCCTTGTTTTGCGGTATTAGAAAATATATCTTTACTATTTTTATGATGTGGAGATATAAGAAAGATTTTTCAACGTCGATGGAAGATAAGTTTGGAAATAATAATAGCTTTGAAGTGTTCTGAGAGAAGAAAATGCGTACACAAGTAGTTGAAAGGAAGCGCTGAGTTTCAACGGGGCACGAGATTGAAGGCAAAATAAACTTTCAATCTTATGCCCCGCAAAATTAACCCACTAGAAAGGTTGATTGTCGATGAAAAACAGAGGAAATGTGTTGATGCCGCTTGAATTGAATATGGTTGATATGTTTACTAAAACTATATCTTGTACTTACGATAATATGAAAATAGATTGATACCATTTTTCAGTGCAAAAGTATCCAAATCTATTGCGAGGGTGATTACATCGGATGCTAAATGAGCAAAGGAACTTTGATTGTTGCAACTGACTAAAATTAGATTTCTTTAGAAATTCGAACAGCTGCTGCATGTTTCCGTTTTAGGGTGTTTACCGTGCGTATGAAAATCGTATGAAAATTTATTAGAAAAATAACGAAAAAATGGCCAATAATGATATCCCTTCGCTAGCCCCGATGCCATAAAGTTGTTAAATATGCTTCATGTTAAGGCAAACTTACTATGTGAAATTATCTGATGATTGAATATTGAAAATGTTTTTAGTTCTGCCGTCGGAAACGTTTCAACATTAAGGAAAAAATTGACAATTGCTGCTTACATCTGTTATTAAGTCATTCCAACAAACAATACTAATCGTCAAACTGATATTATCTATTATAATGAATTGGAAACATTTTATTTTAACTTAATTGTACATTTTTAGCATAACTTAACATTTAATTAACAGTGATAACTTAAATTCTAGTGGCTGAAACATTTTTGCCTACAAGCACTTATCGTTTTCTTAATTTCAAAGTTTTTCCTTGCACAGTTTTTTTTATCTTACACGCTGATAGTACTATCCAGGTTGTACAATTATTACGGCTATCTAAGCCAATATCAGAATGTTTTATTAAACGGCATCGGAGAATGATAGAAATTTCATTTTAAAATTTCAGACAATATATGTTTTCAAATAAAAAATCTAATAATTGCAGATTGAACTTTAATGGATTATATTACTAATATAAAAAGCTATTTGGAATCAATTGCAGATAATAATTCAAGAATCATAAACTATAAATCCCTACAACCTGAAACAAAAACAAACGTATATTCGAAAATAATTAATACAGCACATTTTTCTTGTCCGTCAGCAACCTTTGTTTGAGACAAGTAACGTGGATAACGAAAAAAGTCATAGATACATGACAAAATACATGACAAATCTAGGAAAAAAATAAGCCAAATAAAGTCAGGCAAAAGGGTAAAAGAAATCGCTTCCCAAATAAATTTGAACGTCCATCCGCAAATATCTCCAATTACTGGAGAGTAATAAAATAGGTGGCTTAAACCCCTCCTCAAAAAAAAAATACATCATGCATGAATAAATTAGTCATAAGTGGATCCCTCAGCTTTGAAGAAGTAGCCAGTCATTTGAATTCACATTTCTCGATTGTTAGTGCAAAAATCATGCAATAGCACTTGAAGCACTTTTCACTTGAAATAATTGTTAGTACTTTTTTTATCCTTATGCAGCAATCTCGTATTCAGGCCGGATATTCAGTTGACCACCAATTTCATTCATGTTGTTAATATTTCCAGTTTTTCCCTTATAACCGTTTTCATGCAAAACTTTTCCTTTAAATTTTAACATAGCCCTTCACCTCATCTTTCTGCATGCCTGTTACTTTAACACTTTCCGATTTTCTTATAGTTAGATCAGGCTGGCGACTCATAAAAGGGGTGAACCAATCCTTTCCAGCCATTTTCTGATCGCAATTAAATTTATGTGGCATCGTATAGTACTTCGCAAGTTTGTAAGCCATTTGGCAAACTGTAGACCGTCGGCATTATCTCTACATGACCCAGAAAAAAATGAATTAATTCAACTAGAAATAATATGCATGTCAACCCAAACTCGATACAATAATTAGGAAGAAATATGAACAGTGGCTAAAATTGAATGCAGACCATATCACCCTTGGTATGGTCTGCCATTTCACACTTTCAGGCTCACTACATGAAATTTATTGTAAGTTTCTTCACAAACGAGCAACGCCATGATTTGTTTTTTTACGACAAAATATGTAGTCACATGTCAATTGCCACGAAATATCAAGATAGCACGCGTAAAAATTTGCCCATTTAAGCAAGCATTAGAAAATTGCTCATCAGAAATAAGTCACTTTTTTTCTCTGGATTTAATAATAAACACTACTAGTTTGAGAATTTACCACATATAATTGCCGCTCCGAAATGGTATAGCACACTTAATATATTGCGATGATAAAATGGGTTAATAAGAATTAGAGCATAAGGGAAACCACAAATGCGCCATATTACACTCTGCGCCATATCACCCGTCTTTACCCTAATATTATCTTTGAAAGTCTTTATTCAACATCTCAAAATATATGCGATTGGCGAAAATTTTAGATTATTAATTATTATTTATCAATTTGTGATCACGGTTCCCTTCTTGTCTATAAATTAGCATAGACAACGTATATCGGCTCTAATGCTTATCAAAGCAGAGAATTAATGACATCACATTGCAAGTGGTCACATCAGTCAGGTATGCACTGTGAGCTGATGTCTAACGAGAATCAGTGCATACTTTCGAAACCACTTAGTTAGTTAATGAAATTTCAAATTTTAACCATCCCGCGAAAACAATTCCACGTTAAGTATTATTTGTTAAAAATGTGAATAGTTACAAAAAATTCCAACTATATCAGCCAGAAATGCACATCGGCATTCCACAAGGGTCCATACTCGGCCAACTATTGTTTCTTTTGTATGTGAATAGCAAGACATCCAATGATCTGCCAGAATTGTTCTTTTTGCAGACAATACTCTTCTTCTTTAATCTGGACGAGACGAATGGACCCTACAAACATCATGAACCTGGATTAAGAAAGATATTATAACTGGCTCTAATAATCTTAATTAGTCGTCAATGTCGCGGAGAAGAAATGTAATTTCCAAGTGTCTTTCTAATGATGAAATATGAATGTAAAACGTCTTTGAGATCGTACAATATTTCCATACTCATTTCTTCCACCCGCACCACTTCAGTTAATTATAGTTCTTTAAATACAATCTATTTTTCTTCCACTTTGCTATTTCCCATTTTTTTCAGTTTCAGACAATCCTTTAATTTACTCGGCTTGAATTTTTCGCATAAATTTTGCCACGACTTTTTCATCTTCTTGAAAATATCACTTTTGAGTCCCATCTTTAACTTTTTTCTAAATTTTGTGTTTAATTTTTGCTTTTCGCAGCAAACTAGCAAAACTTTAAGCAAAAGTATCAAATCTATTGAATGCCGATTGAAAACCAAAACGTCTGCCAATACACTACTTTTCCAGAGTTGAGCCACGTGCATATGTAACTACTGTATTACTCTCTATTGGCAATGCTTCAGTTTGAACATGAAAAAGAAAAGAAATTTGAGCATTCAACTCTCTTTTGATGTTCATATTTAGAAAAGTATTTTGCTCAGACCCTGCATACTACAATTCAAACGATAGCAATCAAAGAATATCATACACAGAATAACAATCTTTTTATACGTATATTCATTAGAAATAACTCACCAAATAATCATCACATCTTAAGATTCATACAAAAGCAACCAGAAAAACGGAGAAACTAAAGTCATATCAAATACTAAACCGGAAGCTAATATATTTTCCCAATTTAAGGGAAACTCACTGTCACTATGCGCTCAGCAGTGTAGTCCAGTAGACATAGCTTTTTAATCCCGAAGCATCCTTCTCAGTTTCATAATTAAGAAACTTTTCTCTCTTCCAACCGGTACGAATTTTAATTTTCTTAGAATAACTATGATCTTTCACTTAAAATAATCAAGCTATTGTTGCATAGTAAGCGAACTGTTGGACTGTTCTAAAAGGTTTTTGCAACAATATTGAAAAAGCTGTCCCACCAAAATGCAAGTTTGGTAGAAGTTTTCCGTCGTATATTTGCTGTTAGTAGACTTCAGTGTCCGTTTAGAGAAATTATAGTAATTTGAAAATATAACAAAAGCAAGTGGTACGCCATGCTGTGTTTTTGAATCAACCAGACAATGAACGCAGCAAAGGATTTCTCGCTAAAAGAGATGAAAAGAAACAGCTTCATGATAAAATTACATGTTAGATTCTATGCAAACTGAGATACATTAAATACTGGTCTTCTTTGCTAAAGTTTTTCAGAAAGGAATTATGCAACATAATACTTTAGATTCACGATGCCAACAAAAAGCTATGTTGAAATATGTTATTTTTAATTTTGTATCTTGGAGCTTTGATAAACATATTCGTAAGTTGCTTTGAGTCGGGAACTCTCTTGAATCTAAAATGTCAAAGATATCAGTACCTTTTGAATTTAACTATACTAATCTTCAAGGAAAGTTGAAATTTTTTACTTAGGCTATTTTTCTACAACCTATTATTTTTTTTCTGCATTGTGACTCAAAAAAATTTCTCTTCTTAGTTTTTTGTTAGTATTTTAATTAATTGTGTCGACTTCAACACGTTTCACTTTGAGACAAGCGAAAGATTTCTTAAAGATTTGTGACACGAAACCAATACAATTCGCCAATTTAATCTGAACGTAACTAATTGAGATATGGAATTGACCCCGCTTTCAATTTAAAGTAGCTTATAGGAGTATGAAATAGTTCGAACAACGGTCGTTAAGTTTCACTGCCTTTCCGGTTTCCTCCAACTTTTATTTAGAGCTGTCTTGTTGCGTCGTGTATGTTTGGGGCTAAGGGCCACACTGCAATTTGATGGGAATTCAAGTCCTCAAAGCTCACTTCAATGCCCTCGGTTAAATCACCTGCGTAGCTAAAATTGTAAAAAATATTAAAAATTTGTTCATCGATGATACAAAAATCATTATACAATACTATGCTGCCTAAACTCTTTCAATGTTTACCGTTTAACATTAGCATGCTTATTTCGGTCACATATTTCAGACAATGAAGTACTTCCACCATGACGAAGCCATAAATCGAATTTAATCAGTAAGTTTTCGACTGCATCAGAAGTAAACTGCATAATATATTCCCTCGAAAAATCTGCAGGAGTTCCTGTTCACGTAGGACACGGAAAGAAAGCATCACATTTCCCTGGTAACTTGCAAATTTACGTGCATTGAATAAATTATTTGGTTAGCATAGTGGCGACCGAAGCCGAACGACTGGAAGGTGGAGGTAGCAGTGTAAATCATTGCATTTTTTATTCATAGCAGGAGACCATATCTCATTTCAAAGTACGGAACAAATTCAACCTGTATCGCAGTCCAATTAACGAGATATGGTTACTGGCGGAAATTGTGAACAAAAATTTATTGTGATTTAGCTCTACTGGTCTCTGGACGATAATTGGGTGATATTGTGGTCATGCGAAGAGTTTTATATGGATTAAGTTTCGGATGAGCTGAGGTTGTAATTATTTTAAGTTAGTTGATTTTGGATAGGATGTTGCCATAAAGTAACTGCTGAATATTTGTGGAGTGGTTTGAAATTTTTTTTTTAAGCGAAATTGTTACGAATTTGAAACTAGAGAAAATTAACAGATTTTTTTTCACTGAAAACACTTCGGACGAAAAGTAATTTTGGATTTCGAATTTCTTTTTAGCCAACAAGAACTTGGCTCAATGTCAACGAACAGCTGGTTTTAACGGCATAAAATACAAATTGAAATGAATTTAAAGCACTTTATCATCCTCAATTCTATTAAAATATCTTAATAATAAATTCAAATCTACATTTGGCTTGAGATGGTTTATAAATCCAACATTCAAATTACGGTCAAGTTACCTTCCAGGAAAATTCAAGACCATTTTATTGGTTCCCAGCACCGGAGATATATCATAAAAAGGATCCATAAATCACTTGGCGAGATTAGTAGGACATTTCATAATTGGAAAGCGTATTGCTGTTTATCTTGAACTCCTTAGTCTCAAGGATACTCAAAAAATATGAAGTTTCCATCATAGATGACATCTTTGGCCTTTCAAATCGTTTCATCAATTTTGTCACATGATGTTATGTATCTGTTTAAATCAGTCATCGATTTGAAGATATCGCATTTTTGTGACTGGAAGCACATATGCATGTGAAATATGACTCTAGTTTGTTTTTTTGTCCCTCATATGCTAGTTTTTTGTATTATGTAACCAGGTTAATGTAGCCAAATATTAGTTTTTTTAATTACGGAATTCGATATAGATATACTTATCTTAGAAACCAAATAAAAAAACCCTAGCGCAGCAAAACCGCTAGAAACACTAATGTTCGAAGAACAGTAGAGGATTTGTGCAGATTTTGAGTGTGTATTCTACCACTAGCTACTTAAGGACACTCTAAGTAATAAAAGACCCTAAGCCAATTCAATTTCGATGACTTCATCGAAAGTTACAGCGATAGAAAAGTTTTTGGGGCTGCCATCCAAAAAATGTCCAGACCTTAGAAAATTTAAACATTGGTAGGGTTTACAGCGGTTCGACCAGATGTGACCTGACCTATAGCGTGGACTTGAAGCGAATTTAGTCCTAAGGTCTTTACATCGATCTGACTTAAAATTTAGTCAGGTTGAATTCAGTCCTCGTTTGTACGTGACAGCTGCCATTTAATTTAATTTTAGCTCATACACTGTAATTATCTTTCCATTTGTCTCTCAAACATGATTATTTAAATGATTTTGACTCAAACAAGAGGGTTATGAGCTTAAATTCAACGTACATATATTATTAATAGTCGCGCAAAAATCAAGGCTTAGGTCGGGTGTGTTAACAGCGATATAGTCCACAACCTATTTTAGGTCAGGTCACTTGAAATCGTGTACTAACCTATCGCTTGGGTCAGGTACTGAGTGTTTACGCCTGCTGTACTTATTTTCTTTACTTATTTTTAAATGTTTATGTAAGCTTCGGAAATAACAAAAATGCCTCGTGCTGCTTACCCTTTGCTAGCACCGAAAGCAGAAATTTGTCCCAATTACCTCACGTTGAAGCCAACCTATTTTACGAATTTCGTATTGATCCGGTCACTGCATTGGAAGTTATAGGAATTTAGCGTTACCACCCGTAAAAGTTTTCAAATTTTCTAGATCGTAATATTTGTTGTTTATTTTCACTACAAGATTAATACGATCTGAAAATGTTATGATAAAATGGCTTACTAAAGATATGCCGAAAAAAACAAAACCAACCATAGCTGGCAGCTCTATCATTGTTTTTCCAACTAGATTCCTGCTGAGTATTGTCTACTAAGTTCAATTTGCCAAATGAATTTCGTTATGATGCCATGACTGGACTGGAAGCTAATAAGCAATGAGCTTTATTTTCCCGAGCGAATTTTCAAAATTCAAGGCACTAAAATTACCATAGCTTGTAGCTCCAGCCAAATTTCCATCAAACTTGGTCCAGAGTAGAATTCAGCTACTGTGCGAAGTTCGTTGAAATCCGGTGACCGAATCAGAATTTAAAGGGCCAAAAGCAGTCATTTTCCTAGGTAATTTTTCAAGATGGCACTACTTGCACAGAATTGCGCAAATTTCAAAACCGCTTATATGGTTCTGGTCCTACTTAATACCAATACATTCTGTAAATTTCAACTGTATCTGATCATTGGGTCATTAATGAACAAAAGTTTTTGATATTCAAAATTTAGGTGAATTGGGGAAGGGTTACCGTTCTTGCATTTTGTAAAACTTCAAATGTTTCACTTTGGCTTTTTAGACAAAGAAATTTATATGAGGGGCCTTTTTTCCAAAAAGCCATAATTCTTCAGGAGAGTTAATGATTTGAAGTTTTTTACTTTCAGCGCCTGCCCAAGCTACAGGGTTGCCAAAACGCTCATCAAAAGCAAAACAAATTTACAAATTAATAATATCAATATGTTCTGTTCAATATGCTCTGTTCTGAAATTTCAAAATTTTCCCGATCTGTTTTTAGGCACTTAGCGCACACATGGGGTTAAAAAAATCCAAAAGATTATCCGATTCACATTTAAAACACGTTCGAAATTCATTTCGTTAACGTGATTTTTCCAAAAAAAATCGTGTGGACAGAATAAAAGGTAAAATGGCCGCCGGTGCCAAAGGGCTAAAGATAATTGAGATTTGGTGAAACCTGCATCTATTCTTCATATACATCAATGTATGGTGAAAATTTCAGCTCAATCGGATCGCGCATTCTCAAGAAATAGTCACTGAATTTTTGTGATGATATTGGTATATATATATATATATATATATATATATATATATATATATATATATATATATATATATATATATATATATATATATATATATATATATATATATATATATATATATATATATATATATATATATATATATATATATATATGGAAATATGAACTTTTGGCCAAATTGATTTTAATACTTATGTTCTTCGAACATGAGTAAAAACCACAACTGAGCAACATTTCAATTACCTCACTCAATTTACCTGCTCATTATATCAATAAAACAACAATAAAAACCTATTTGTTAGTGATAAACGCTTTTCATTCGAATCGATTTGAAAATGGTGCGGAATTTTCAATGAACTTTATTTTTACCAGGATTGCTCTATCAAATGGTGTTCTGAAAACAACAGGTAGCGATGGAAAGCCCACTTTTCCAGAATCGAATGAAGCAAGAGTGAAAGAAAATTAATCAAAAAGATTGTCGAGTTTGTGAAGATAAGGTTTGTAGAAAGTTATTCGCTCCTGTTTGTTTAGGATCCATCCAACGATACAAGCATAACAAACTGAAGGATCAACCATACAGGAATGAAAGTAAACCAGCATAGATTAATCATGTGAACCCTAACATTCATTTAGTTGGCACTTCTTCTAAAATGTGTCATTCTTAGTTTAAGTTACATTCATCTTTGCACATAGTAAGGAGAAGAGAAAAATATGTTGGGAGTCTACTTAAAACTGCTACCATACTTCAAATCAATGAGAGAAAACATTTGTTCGATTGAAAATATTTATTTGTTTTCACTAAATGTGATTTTTTTGTGGCTAAACGGAAATTGAATAAAGTAACAAATGAAAGTTTGAGCTTTAATAAATAGTAAAGCACGCGTGGGATTATGAATTTTTTTGAATGGTGAAAAAGGAAAACGGATTCATAGTCTCAAGTAATTTATAAACACTTAATTTTATTTCGATGTTGAAGTGAATGATGTCGAAACTTATTAACATCAATTACATGTGAAAACAATTTAAAAAACTTTAGAATGAGCACATGAAAAATACTAAGCAGTTCATACCGATGCGAAATAAGTAAACAAATTTAAAATAAAAAAATAATTTCAGGTCAAAATTTTTGCTTAGCATTGTGAAAAGTATCTACGATCGACAATGGAAAGCACTGCTAATTTTTAAGCTGGAGTTACAATCAATGCAACACAACATTGTTGCACAACAAAACGAGTTTGCACACATGGGAACGTATGAGAGCATTTACAATGATGTAAGACAGCTTTGTTGCACAGCAAAGTTTGCTCATGCCTCAAACTTGGCATGGCAACAACATTTTTGAAAATATTCGATTCTGCCA
Source organism: Nemotelus nigrinus (assembly GCA_947369275.1). NCBI lineage: Eukaryota > Metazoa > Arthropoda > Insecta > Diptera > Stratiomyidae > Nemotelus > Nemotelus nigrinus. The sequence continues at coordinate 40,600,740 of OX376373.1, read as the reverse complement.
GTTCCTATGATAGTCCGGGAAATGGGAAATGTCATATGCAAATGAAAATCAAAATTGTTTTTTTTTGTCTCATTTTTGCTTTGCAATATACGCTGCAGCTTTTAGAGGATAACATACTCACTGATATCACTTTCCGAGACTTTAAAGGATCCATATTATCAAACAAAAAATGCATTGATATAGCCAGTGACAGATGACGGTAAATGCTGTGTTGCATTGACTGTAACTGGTTCCACCGACAAAGCATGGCAACAAATGTTGTGTTGCATTGATTGCAAGCTTTGTGCGAGATGCGTGAATCATTTCCTAAAGCCTCAATTACACTCTCCCTGAGACATGGCAAACGTTGACGAGGCTAAGAATGTAATGGGTCTCCTTGTCTATTTTCGCCTGTTTTTTTTATGGTAAGCCCGAATGAAAAAATGACTTCCTCGTCGACTCTCGTTTGCTTTATGAGGGTATTATAAGCATTTTATGGTAATGTGCGAGTGTTTATGACGGTCTCGTCTTACCTCGAGGCCGCTCGAAATGATGTCGGTTTTACGTACCGAGTCAAAGGGATTTGAAAAAATGTCTGTTCCTGGCTCTAATGATATTTCAAAACATATTTGGTTTGCCAATGAAATCATGGGCAAGATGCATCATATCGGACAAGATATATCATACCGGACAAGATGCCTGGGTACAAGGCATACTGTTCGAATATCTGTAAACAAATTTCTGAACAGAGAAAATGCTACCTACCTGGACGATAGTACCACTTAAATTTCACACCATGCAGAAGGGTGCGAAGTTTAAGTGTACAGATATGTTTATCGTGTAAGTAGGTAGGTATCGTTTCATAAGATAAGCCATCATCACCCTATGTCTTGCTGAACGTCTTGTCGACTGTTTGGTCGAATGCCCTTACGAAACGTTTGCCATACATGTAAAGGAGGCATAACATCTGATCAATTTGCTCAGCAAAGTTTTCAACAAAACAAACGGGAGTCCGCCATTGTACACCAGAGCAAAAATAACACTTAAAACAATGAGTTGAAGCCGGAAGAAATGTACCAAAGCAATCAAAAACAGTCTTATAGGCAGAAAAGTTTTTGCAGCTTTTTTGAAAAATGTAAGAATATTTTGTGGGTCATTTAAAGCAATTAACTCCAAATTTTATTGTTGTTTTTTGGATCACCTGGAAAAATTTCACAGCCCTTCCAGATTTTTTCAATGGGAGTGTTGAACTATATGGAACATTTTGAAGCAGGTTTAGTTAAATTTTGGGGGATTATATAAAAAAATAAGACTTATTTAAGCAAAGCATTTTAAACTGCCAGCAAAGAATAAAAATGATGGTGATTGCAATAGTATTTTCTATCGAAATTGCAAAGAATTTGAAATTAATGGCTATGATTGCAATAAAAATTTGCAGCATCAGTATAAAATAAAAGCAACAAAGAAATAAACACAGGAAAATAAAGCCACGTTAAAAAATTTATTTTTTTGGACTTGAAAAATAAAACCTCATCGATTCTTAGTTTTTGTTAAGTTTTAACCATTATCACGTTGTACGAAATGTTAGTAGATACTACACTGAAAATATTGATTTCAGGTTCTGCAAATTTTACCATAATTAAAAACATTTAACTCAATAGAATAGTTCGGAATAATTGTTTTGAATAAATCTCTGAATCTCAATTCAGATAAAATCAAATATATTTCGAGATCATTTCACTTTCAAGTCGCTCTCTCAAGTTTATATTCCCAAATGAAACTACATTCAATTTATCTCATAATCCAATGAAATTGCAGTCTCGTTGAACAAAATGAATAGACACTCGATATATCCGGGTGCATTTCCGCTCACATGAACAAAAGAGCTTTGAGATTAGAAAGGACAACACAACTTTCCACAATCACGTATTGCATGTTTGTCTGAAATGTTCACCACTCGTTGAAGATCTTGCCGTGAGAGAGTGACTCTCGTAGAAAACTATGAAAAGTATGAAGTGAAATTGGTTTTCTATTGACACAGGCACTGATAGAGAATCCAATAACGCACATAGCAGTAATTTATGGACGTGGCTAGTAAAAAGAAGTTGTTCTGAATGCAATATGCTTCATATTTCCCAAAGACTTTGAATTTGATTGAAAGATGAGTTTGAAATCAAACCATGAAATGGAATCACGAAGTGTTTTGAATGCCTGCTCCAATTGAAAAGACCACTTGATGAAAGAAAAGCTTTTAGGTATCTGGCTATTGATCATAGGGTAAGATAAGTTATATGGTGACGCCGACAATATGAAATAGATTCACATAAATAAAATCACTACATTCAAAAATTATGAAACAAATCAAATAAAGACAAGAGAATATAGGATTCAGTGAGATTATCTAAGAAGTGCGTTATCCAGTCTAGCTGAAATAGCCAGCAAATACTGATTTTTATAAGGACTAGTTTCAGATAATATAGAGATATATTTAACCCTCTTACAACGACAGGCATTGTAGTGAATTTTCTGGCGCCTCTACCTCCCTGTGTTGTTGACATCATTTTGGAGATTTTGTGGACACAAGGCGGACACAAACTACCTTAGAGAAGGTAACTGAAGACCCAGACAACTTTGAGGTGAGCACGTAAATCTATTTCTTTGAATTGACCGAATCTCTTGGAAAAAAATCCATTTTTGATGCAACATGCAAATGTTTGACAAATTTGATGATTTTTCCATTCTATCAGCTTTAATTTTCGGGATTCCCAATCAGAAAGACGGCAACCCTTCACCAAAATATCTAATTATTTAGCACCCAAAATTTGCTATTCAGACTGGGTCAACAAATTAAGTAAAACATACAGGATATAGTGGCCATAATTAAGCCCAAGTCTGATAAAAGTTAAACGAATATGCTGTGGCAGTAGTCCTATTTTGAAAAAACTCTCAAAAAAATTAAAGCTTTCTGTCCTATTTAGACATTGAACCTAAACGAATGCGAATATTTCATGGAATAAAATCGGTAAAATTATGGTTGCAGTACTTGCGACGGGCTGCCAGCATCAGTCATTTTCGTCAGTTTTGTACCATAACATGCTTATGCTACCATGAAATGTTCATATGACAAACACCCTGTAATAGAACTAAGCACCAAGTGCATCGGTTTCTAACATTGTAAAACTTTTGGGGGTCTCTCAAAATATTTCTACCCCATTACCCACTGTTATGTCATATGAACGCTTATTCCATAAAATCTTAGTCATAATCAAATATAATAAATCGACAATTGTTACCAAAACAATACGTACTCATAGAGTTGCTCCCGATTTACCCTTGATCGGGACGATTCCCTCGTTACTCTGTACTTCGATACTATGATAATTATAAGCTTTTACTACATAAAAATATGTTTGCTTTAATATTTTCATATTTTTTCACCAAACGTGGACTAAATAGTCAGCAGAAAAGTTTTAAGCTTCGCACGTATTGTCTTGGCGAGATACAGGTATCATCCATTCATGCTGTTTCGTTCATTTCTCTGGGCACTTGTTTCCGCCCGCGCTACGCTCCTACGTCAATTCGACCCATGAATTCGTCGATCACATATAATTTCAATCTTTTATCACAGCAAGTAGTAACAGTTTAGTACCTAAATTGCATACTGCGGTCCTATATAAGTAAGCACATCTTGGAGGAGGATCACAACATAACATGGGACAACACGGAGGTGATTAAGGAGGCAAAGCAGGTACGAAAACTGGATGCGTACGAACGCCTGAACATATGGAAAACCCCAATGCATAGAAGACTAAACACAGACCAAGGAAACAGGGCATCACCATTGTTCAGGTTAATTTGAACCTTTATTTGATAGTGAGGAGGAAAATTTAATTAATTTAGATAGTTAAATGTATTTGAGTAAAGTAATTAGTAGACAACTAGTTGATAATTAGTGTAAGTCAATACTTTAAAAGTAAGTTCTATAAGTAACATACCTAAGTTAGATTAACCCTCGAAATATCGATATTTGTCACAAAATTAAATATACATATCCAGTTTCGAAAGGAAAAATCGGTTTTTTATTAAAATACTAATTTCAAGTTTTCGTGCAGTGAATTTTATGATTATAAGATATAAAACACAGACCTATTGAAATCAGTGAAATCTAACGCTTAAGTATAAATAAGAACGTGCAAATGTTTCTAAAATTTATATATTAAGTAATATGATTACAATTCGATTTAATTAGTAAGAACAGTTATGTCTGAGTTTTGGTTATAACTTAAAGAAGTTTATCTAATTTAAGAATAATTTTTTTCGTTTCTTGTACTAAGCAATAATAAAATAAATGATGATTCACAAAAACCGAATGTTGCTTTTTAGTCATTGTAGCTGTCCCGATTTAAACCCAAAGCCCCGTTTTATTTTTTAAGTCACAACATTTAACACGCTGAACCTGGCAGCAGTACGAACTCAGAACAAAAACTATTCGCAATCATATGCCATCAATATCAAAACCAAATTACAAGCTCATCACTTTTAACCAGTTTCCATTTGCGAATTATACATACAATTTGATCGCTTGAAAGAGCTTCGTATTTGTCCCAGGAGTCCACTTGATTGCCAGTTGCGACAAAATAATCACAATTAACCGACCCTCTTCTACCAAACGCAGAGCAACTACGTTTGTTCAACGCACTGCGTACGACAAATAATTCGCGAAATTGACAATACGACGTGCTCGTTTGTCATCTCTGCAAATTATCTGGCCTGATTCAAGTAACGTGGTGAGTTCATTTCAAAAGACAATTATCCGAACAAAAGGTATTCTACGGCATTTTGAGGTTGAATGTGCTATTCAGCTACGTCACAAGGACAGTGAGTAGAATGGAAATTTAAATGAGGCCTAGAACTTTCAAATAGTGTCGTATGGAAACAAATTAAATGCTTTCTCTATAAGAAGGGTCCAATTGACATGTAACTCTGACTAGTTTGAAACATGAATGGTAAACATTTGCAAACCATCAATTATACACGCTTTCATAGACTGTTGTATCACATTGACAGAGAAAATGAACAAACTTTTTGTTGAATGAACCCATTATTGCTCTTTGTAGTAACAAGTGTATAAAACAGATATGACATGTAGAAATGTTAGTCTTTATAGAACTCTGCATTGTATGTAAACAAAAAAGAAGAGTGGATTTTATGAATTTTATTTTATTCAATATTTTATACATTTTTGTCGAGTATGACATAGCACTTGTTCTGAACTTTATTTTGAGCAGAATAAATTGTTAAACGATTCGAAATTTTGCCGTATGAACTTTACGTTTTCTTTCATCTGCAAAAAGTTTCAAAGTCGGATGGGAATGAAGATATTCGTATGCTGGTGCGAATTAATCAATAACTAAATAATATTCAATGTCACATAGCTGTTCGAAGCAGCTGTTAGTCAAACTTAAATTTCCATAAGTACCAAAAAAAAAGATTTTAATCCCCAAACTATGATCTTAAATCTCTTCTTCTCTAAAATCTATATTTCTTTACATAGGAGCCCATCCGCGTCATCTTATTTTTTTTATAGAAATTTTAATTTGAAACTTACTCTTGGGTTCTGATGCATACCTGAAAGTCCTTAACGCAACTTCTTTCGTGGCGATTCTGTTGGCTTAGATTCCTTGTTAGCTGTTTTGATTGGACCAATGTACTAATACATTTAACTGTCGATGATTAAGTTGACAGTTTCTGCAGAGCTTTGGAATCTATATGTTTCCTGTATTGATATCGATTTCTCATAAGGTAATCAAGCAATCTGGCACGCTACTTGGCCGGGAAACCTACCGTAAACTGAAATTTTCTGCTAACAGCAAATTAAAATTACGCACTGTTAATCTGAACCCATTTTGAACTCACAGAGAAAGTGCACTTCTAAATATTCATTTAATACTTTCAAACTAGGCAAAGAAAAATTAATTACTCGTCAAGTATGCTGCGACAGTTTTTGATAGACCGACAAAATAAAACGGGTTAAATACTACTAATGCTAAGAACAAAGAGATTTAAGGGGTTACACGCAGTTAGGATTTTCATAAAATCGATTTTTTATTTTTTGCATTTTCGAAATGTATACTTAATTTATAATATTACCTGAAAATTTCAAATCGATCCGACAAGTGTTTTCCGAAACATACGCATATTTGTAATCACGTCTTGGACTGTTAGAAGGTAGACGGAGTGCAGACCGAAGTAGCAGCTGCTCTTTTCTTTCTTTGTATTCCTAGGTATAAACATGATTGTCTTTACCACCTGATGTTTCTGAAGCTATATTTCCAATTTACATAGACTTCTGTGATACAAAATTATTGGAAAGATGTGTACGCAAAACAGCAATCAGAGCTACAATCAGTTGATATGAAAAATAACTCCGAAAATCGTTCCGTGTGACTAAAAAATTGTGGAAATAACAGCTTATATCGTTGCCGGGATCTTCAATGAAGGTACAACGTCAATTTTATATTACATGAATGCAATGGGACTATTACATGAATGCAATGGGACTATCAATTAGGCCCAATACCCATGCCTATGTCGGGAAAGAGGATGCAGAGCGCGTCACGATCTCTGACTCGAGAGCGCATGGGAGTACGCGAGAGTGAAGAATGGCTCGTAGACAACATCAAATCGCAGTATTAGAAACTGCTAATGCTACAAAAGGTACATCTTATGGCCCAGAATAGATGACTCCATGTAAGTAAAAAAAAATTATCTATGTGTTAGCTTCTTCCGAAACTTTAAACACGTTTTTCTGAAAACTATGTTTTCCTTGATTTCTAAAAAAAAGGGCTCAACCGAACGGTTTGAAATTTTAACATAACTTTCTCAGATATACTTCTCAGTTATTAATCGAAGGAATATGATTTCGGATAATTATTTTTATTTTTTTAAACAATTTTATATGGCAATTTTGGTCAAAAATTCGATTGTTTTTTTACGAAGCTGCTATTTTGTCAAATATCTAAATTTCGATTATTCCTTCCACTAAAAGAATCTTTTTGGTTTTTTTTTTTACTTCAGATGAACTATATCGGAGAAATCGTGGTCACCGCCGAAAACCTTTTTTTGGAAGACCTTCAGGAGATCGTCTGGAGGAGCGCATCAGATCCATATTTTTACAAATCATTGATGCCATTATAAACTTAGATGTTGTTACTAAATGCATATATACTTTTTGTTTTTGTAAAATAAAATACCTTTTCACAAAAAATTGATTAAAAAACCTCTTTTTTCGGTCTTCTAACTGTGTACAGCCCCTTAAGGAAATGAAACAAGAATATATATATATATATATATATATATATATATATATATATATATATATATATATATATATATATATATATATACATATATATATATATATATATATATATATATATATATATATATATATATATATATATATATATATATATATATATATATATATATATATATATATATATATATATATATATATATATATATATATATATATATATATATATATATATACTGTTACGGGCAGCTGTTTGCCGCCACTCGTCGTAAAAGAGCAAAAATGCATAGCCTGTATGCAGATGTGACGGTCGGTCGTTGCTGTGCAAGCATCGCAAATTATTCGAAAAAAAACAACAACAATGAAGCAGTGCAGTTCAAATGCAACCGCTTTGATTGTGTGTCATCGACACCTGAATCAATTTGAACTGCATTGATCGATGCTCGGGCGATGACCGGTCGCTGCTCGATGTAGGTATTGTTACGGGAGATGGCGGCAACGGGATAATGCGGGAGATAGATCAGCTGGCTGGAAAAAAGAAATGAACGGAATCAGCTGGAAGTTGGGTTTTGGCGCTTGATCATGAAGGTTGTCGAAAAAAAGAAATCATCTGTTCACGTTGGATTTTGGCGCGCTTCATTCGTACTAGAAAAACATTACCGCGAGCCATTCGAGGACACGAAAGACGTACACTCGTACTTGGAATCGATTCGGACGGCTTTCATCTCTTTTTAACATAAGACTTGCATTTTCACTAATCGTAAAGTGATAAAGTTCTAGTTTTAACTTGTCAAAGACTCGCAAGACCGCCGATTGAAGCGAAAGTGAAAAAAACTGGAAAAAGTGCAAACTAAAAACAGTGAAGTGACCATTCACGAGTGTTTTCGTCAAACATCTTTGCACATTATCTGCATCGAATCAATTTAATTTTTGTGTTGTATGACTAACGTTTGAAGAAACAATAGTGAAAGACCAATACATTAATAATGTATGATATTGAATATTCGGGGTACAACCGTCAATGCTAGCGACCTGACTTCGAAATTAAATATTGCCTTCTGCTTTGCAAGACTGTAGACTAGCAACATTAACAAATAATGCAAATTAACAAGTTCTGCAACAAGGAATTCAACGCTATTGCAAATAATTGAATCAATGCTGCTCTCCAGAATCATCTTATTTTAATCAACAACAAGACCGATCAACGATATTTAGACGAAGCATTATACAAAGTTGGATATTTATTTATGTAAAGAAAAAAATACAATTGAATTAATAGATTTGTAGCAGTGTATCATTTTATATTTGCCAAAACAGTCGTGTTACAGTTGGATTTCCCATTTAGAGAAAATAGCATTAAATTAATTAAACATTTCCAGTGATTTTGGGACACGTCGACCGTCGTCTGGACACCACTGGTAAGTGAGAAATTTTTTATTTGAAAATGTTATGCTATTTATTTTTTAATTGCATTTATATGATTTGAATTTCAATTATTATAATTTAATTCAGTTGAATTTTGAATTTTTAGTTAGTAAATTATAAGTTATTGCTATCAATATGTTTTGATTTTGAATTTGATTTTTTTCTTGATTGTTTTTTTACGGTATAATATATTTATTGTTTTATTTTTTTTTTGTAAATCTTGGGTTTTTATTTTCATCGTATTTTAGCAGTTTCCGCGGTAGAAATTTGTCATGAAATCCAACAGATATAGGTCCAGTGAGAGCATGAGTGGGCTCCCTTCTTTGTTTTCCTTAGTTTTCTCCTTTTGTCTTGTCTACTAGTGTTTGTGCGTGACACAGCTAGGGCTTGACCTGCCCCTCACTACACCCACGACACCGGTGACTAGCCGGCACCGTAAAGTAACGCGAGGGTAGCAGGTCAGGCCAAAATTTCTGTTGTGGTGGCGGCTGTTCACAGCTGCTCCGCAACAATATATATATATATATATATATATATATATATATATATATATATATATATATATATATATATATATATATATATATATATATATATATACACAGACATATATATATATATATATATATATATATATATATATATATATATATATATATATATATATATATATATATATATATATATATGTACAAAATTTAGAGAAGCAATTTCACTAAACAGATAAAATCTGTAAACAGAACAAATCCAGAGCATAACTACCTCAGATTTTTCCTCTAATTTTCCCGCTACGGATCTTACTTGTCAAAATTGTTTACATATGGCCTACTATCTCAGTGCATATGGTTGACATTTTCTGTTCGCGGAGGCTAAGACTCTCAAATCTGCCCGTAGTACCATAGTTTTCCTTCACTGAGCACTCGAAATCAAGCAAAATGCTACAACTCCCACTGCTTTTTTCAGTTTTTTATATATCTTTCATCTGAGTACCAACGACTTTAAACACTCTCTGAGTAGATCTGAAAATGTGATTCACACAGGTATTTGCATGCAATATTAGATGGAAAGTTGCATGAAAAGTTGCGAAAGTTGCAAAATTGCGTGAAAAATAGAACGAAATCTTAAACTGAAAAAATACTTGAAAAGTTTGACTGACATGTTCCATGGAAAATAACATAAAAGCTAGACAGAAATTTTCATCAAAATTTGCATCAAAGGATGAGTGAAACGTTACACAGAAAATTGCATGCGATTTGCTGTGTAATTTTTTATACAATTTTACTCTATTTTTGCTGTGAAAGTTTTCATATGATATTTTTATATTCACTCATAATCATGTGCTTATCGTTTCTGCTGTTGAAAGCAAGAACGTGCTTTCACATCGCACTGAGTTGCTTTTTTTGCAAGGTGCTGTTTAAAATTTTTATATGATACGTTTGATGCGTGTTAAGTACCCATGCAGTAAATAAATTTGACTTATTCGTGAACACTGTAAATAATTATGCAGAGGTTGCTATGGCAGCTAGTGTAAATGTGTTTCTGAATTGTCAAAATTTTGATATATGATAGAACAGACACAAAACGATTGCTTACTCGATTTCGTCCATTCTTTTGCCAAAAGCACCACACTTAGCTGATTTTGATTCGTAGTGAAAAAACATGTGATTATGCGCCTGATAATAACCAAAAGCAAGAATTGTCTCAAAAACATATGATTTTGAGGTGACGTCAATAGGCTAATAAAAGGGGAAAAGCATGTGAGCTACTTACTACATTTTTAGATCACTCAGATTACCGGTGTGTATTTGATATCAGTATCTATTTTGCAATTTCCCATGCTGCTTTCCGTGAAACTTTTTATGGATGTTTCTTTTGCGAGTTTTCATTCACCTTTTCATTCAATTTGTAAATGGCATTTTGAACATAAATTCCGTTTACGCATTCATTCACTTTTCAGTGCAGCTTTTCATACTATTTTCCATGCGACTTTTCAAGTAAATCCCAGTTAATCTTTTCAAGTAATTTTCTGTGTAACATTTCCTGCAACTTTCTGTTCGATCTGTCCTGCAATGTCTCTTATAACGACCTTTGGCACAATCAACCAGTCTGAATCAATCAGGGATAAAATGAATCATTGAACTAATCACTCCACACTGTATTCACACTGATTGTAAATTTGTGAATTCTTTGTACCAGCTTCAACACCTAGACCCGTACGAGGGTTGTCGTGGGATTACTTTATAGTACGGGGAAATCTAACATGGTGCTTCGGAAAAATTAGGGGAAAGATGAATTTTGGTGTGCACCTTGGTACTAGCGTGTTAAACAAAATGTCAAAAGTCCCCATCGATCCGAGTGCTGCGTCACTTTTTATACGTGGTCAAAGGTCACCAAAAGTGACCTTTCCTAAATATCTCAGTAACGGTTACGTCTTTAGAAAAACAATATAAGACGAATTTGTAGCTTAAACAATTTCCAACAAAAAAGATCTTACAACTTTTTCCTGTAACCATAACCGTTTTTGAGATATATTGATCTAAACATTTGTTACTAACAGCATCCTCTTTCTCACGGCATGTTACTATTATCCGATTTTGATTACGATTCCAAGTCGTAATCAAGTTTGTTTTTCTATATTTAAGAGGCACATAGAAAAAACATATAAATAAACTTATCTACCAGACTCCAGGGTAGGTGGAAAAATGTGCTCCGAAAAGTTCCCTACTCCCTCTTTGCCATAAAATGGTATCCCTGAGCATCCATCCCAAATCTTCAGAAATGAGCTCGTTGCCTACTCTTTGCCCACTGTTAAACCAGAAAGGATCACTTTTTATCCTGTTAATTGCCTATTCTTGACATCGCAGGACTAGCCCTACATTCACACCCTTCCCACACCCTACCCACCCCCGCAAACGAACCACCCCAAAATACCCGGTTTTTTAGTTTTTTTTCCATACCGTCTTATCCGATGAACGATCAGGGCAAGGTCACGTAATTTCAGGTGCAAATTGGTTTCGAGACGTTTCATGTCCCTTTGGCGCTATGAACTCATCACAGGATTCATCGGATAATAATGTCAAGAATGAGCGTTTACAGAATTATGCCATGATATTATCTTGCTTCTTCATGCTCCTAGGCCCATGATATGTTACAAAACCTATTTTCACCTGCAATTTTGTTGTTTTGTCCTGCTCTTTCGTGGAATATCCCATAAATGATGCCGCAATACAATTTTTTTTGGAGAAGAGAGTAGCGAATATATGTCCCTACAAGTTTTATGGCAAAGGAGGGCAAGGGGTGGTGATAACTTTTCGGAGTACACTTTTCCACCTACCCTGGAGTCTGGGAGATAAGCTTGTGTACATATTTTTTTTTTATGCGCATCTTAAACATAAAAAAACAAACTCACAAACATGCCAAGTCGTAATCAAAATCGGATGATATCAACATGCCGATGAGAATGAGGGAGCTGTTAGTAATAAATGTTTAGATCAATATATCTCAAAAACGGTTATGGTAACAGGAACAAATTATACGATCTTTTTTATTGGAAATTTTTTAAGCTACAAATTCGTCATACATTGTTTTTCTGAAGACCTGACCGTTACTGAGATATTTAGGAAAGGTCACTTTTGGTGACCTTTAAAAAAAGTTAAAAGATAAAAAGTGACGCAGCACTCGGATCGATGGGGACTTTTGACATTTTGTTCAACACGCCAGTACGAAGGTTCACACCAAAATTCAGCTTTCCCCTAATTTTTCCGAAGTTTCGCCTTTTTTATGTCGGATTTCACTGGGCTATTACTTGAGTAGAAAGTTGTAGTTTGGTTATAGCAAACAGAATTATTACGTAGCGAAATAAAAACAGAAAAGGATGCAGAAGAAACAAAAACATGATTTAACCATATTCTGTTTTGCACACTTCTGATTAGACCAACTGTCATTTACTAAGCAGATAGATCTTGATACATATTTTTGTGTCTAATTCAATGTATCAGTCATACATATTACAGCAAGTTGTCACTAAGCCAACAAAATCCATTTCTCATTTGCTTTCTGCATATGTTACTCGTCAACAAACTGTCAAATAATCATATCCAAGACTCGTGGATTCGTATGTGCGGATGAAGATGTGACGTATAGCACACAACTTGAGGTCAAGTAGATATTCTATCTTAATCTGATAATAAGCGATGAGAAACATGGACTATAAATATCATCTCAAGCTGACATAAAATATCCAAAAGTTCATAAATAGTGCGGATATAGTTTGAGAATATCATTTCTCATCATAAATATGTACATGCGTTCATTAATCAAACTCAATCTTCTTAATATTACCGAATTCTTGATAGTCACGTAGATACAGATTAAGAAACATGATCACACTGTGCAATTCAATTTTCTTGGACAAGTATTGAACGACAGAGCGTGGTTGGGGAAAACTACAACTTCCGATTGTAATTGAATTTCATTTGAGTTCATTGCAAGGACTATTAAAGGAGTGTTGTAAATATATCTATTAATTATCAGATATCTGTCCAGTGTAAAAGCTCAAGTCCAAAAAATCCAAACACTCTGGAAGGGAAGGCAAGTCGGGAGTCGTAGGTTAGAGAAGAAACGCACAAACTAGCCAAATACGTGAGTGGTTTAAGAAGCCAAGAAGTGGGGTACGACATTTTTCGACGATACGCAGCAAACGAGATTGATGGGTTTCTTCTCTCAGCATCTTTCTTCTCTAGATATCAAAATTAGAAAAATATCGGCATCTGCTAAGATATTGAAAAATTATAAGTCTATATAGCTTTGAATTTTTTTCCAGTTTAAATATTTAGATAATTATTGTAAACGAATGATGAAATTTAAACTTTTACCCAATATCATTGTTCGAACAGGCTTTGAAAATTTCTTTAGCGTGCAAAGAGCTGCACTTATTTTATTAAAATCGGTTTGCTTCATTGGTTTTTTATTGTTTTCAGCTTAGTTAAGCTTGAAACTAATATCTTGATCACTGAAGTAGCTTCTAAAAAAGCAATCGATTCCTGCACACTTCTACTCGAAAATTAGTTAATGGTGGTGGATTAAACAACGGTTGTAATTTGATTTTCACAAAATCAAAACTACTTGAATAAGCCAAACATTCTTTAACGACTAATTCTACCTTTAAACAGATTATATTGGTTTTTCAACATGTGTCGATATTTCGAGGGTGATATGGCCTCTTCTTAAGAATCTGCCAGTCATTTAGATTTGTCACTCGGAATATCGATATTGATCAAGAAACTAAAATAAATCTAGCGTGGTTTTAAAGGCTAGAAAATTAAAGACTTTAAAAATTGTTTGCGTCAGTTTTCAAGGTATTCAATGTACGGTTTAAACATAATCAAATATTTCGAAGCTCAATAATAGTACTTACTAGTCATACGTTAATACTGGAATTCCAATTTACTCTGTTTTTTTCTCTAAAGAAGTTGGGATGTATCGTATCTTCATTTAAGATAATCTTAGAGACCATCATGAAATTTCATCGTCTGAAAAACAAACGCTTCTATTCTTTTAGCAAGCTGATTTCCTCCACATTTTGCTAAAATGATGATACCTTTGATAAAATGTGGATACGTTAAATCTTTTCGTATCAAGTTTTTTTTTTGTTAAGTGTTCAATCACTAAACCATCAACTTTATCCACCCACCATTTCTAAAATAATTTCCGGAGCATTAAAGTTTGGTGCGTGATATTGACACATGAGCAATTATTTACTACCGGTGTAGAAACGATTATGTTAGAAAGAAAATGTTCCGAGAATGCATCTTAAGTCAAATTAATTTTAACGATATCGAAACAATGTAAGCCAAGATGAGGAGGAAGTTTTGGATTGATGACGAGTGTTATTTGTTGCAAATGCAGCAAACTTTAGGTACTAAATTTGATATTTCAATTTTCATAATTTCCCGCTGTCAGTTTCGCCATAAAGACATGATGCATAAAATATCTAAAAGTTTATATATTTATTTATTTGGTAGGTATTCAACTCAACAGGCATACTACCCAATTACAATAATAAAAATAAGGAGAAAATAAGTAAATATATATAAGTATATAAAAATTAAGTAGAGTAGAAATTAAATAAAGTAAAATTCAGTGAAAAAAAAATAGAGTAAAGTAAGTTTAGTAATTAGGCGAATCGCTATGTTGAATGTATTGAAGAAAAACCTATAAATTGATAAATAACAGAAAAAATATTGTTGTTTAGTCTTAAACCATAGTTGCTTTTGAAAGAAATGTGGATCTACGGATCATCGCCAGTGCACCCAACCGTATAAATATATAATATTACATGCGTGTGTAATTTTTTCTAAATGTTTTCTGATGGTTATTTGATTTATTGCTTTAATCTGAAATTTCCTAAACTATAACCCGACGAATCGCCATCACTAATTGGTGCATACCTCATCTCACCCTCCTACACTAGATTAAGTCCGAAAGGCCATGGACCGCTTGAAACCCAACAAAGCACCGGGCATCGATGGGATGCCCGTGGAGCTCCTGAAGAAAGGCGGGATTTCCGTTTTGATGGCAATGCATGGATTGGTGACAGGGATCTGGCAACAAGACACGATGCCGGATGAGTGGCGAAAAAGCGTTATATGTCCCATTCACAAGAAAGAAGATAAACTGCTATGCGAAAACTACAGGGGCATATCACTACTTTGTACGTCGTACAAGCTCTTGACAAAAATTTTAGAGTTAAGGATTTCCCATCACGCAGAGAAAATTCTTGGTAAATATCAAGGTGGTTTCAGACGTGGAAGATCGATAACTGACCAAATATTTACGGTCAAACAAATTTTGGAAAAATGCTGGGAATTCAACATTGATGTGCATCAAATATTCGTCGACTTCAAACAAGCGTACGACAGCATCAACCGAACTGCATTATATAACATCATGCTGCAGTTCGGAATCCCAGCAAAGTTGGTACGACTGGTGAAAATGACCATGACCATGACCGACTCCACGTCACAAGTGCTGATTCAGAATAATATGACCGACTCGTTTTCGACGAATACAGGGCTAGAACAAGGGGATGGATTAGCTCCGGTACTCTTTAACTTAGCGCTTGAGTACGTCATCAGAAAAATCCCCGTTGACACGAGAGGAACTCTATTATTTAAATCGACACAGCTAGTAGCTTACGCTGATGACATCAACATTATGTCACGTTCGTTCAACGATGCCAAGGAAGTATTTGTAGCTCTAGACAAAACCGCCAAGGAAGTTGGTCTTCAAATTAACGAACAAAAAACTAAAGCTATGATTCAATCAAGGAAAAGGACACCAATAAGACAAAACATAACGATAGGGGACTATAACCTTGAAAACGTAGACAACTTCGTGTACCTAGGGACGAACCTCTCGAAGGATGGGAATGAGCTTGACGAAATCAAACGACGGATTCAATTAGCCAATAAGACATTCTTTTCGGTGCTTCCCACTTTAAAATCTCGATGCGTACACAGGAATACGAAGCTTCGCATCTACAAAACAATTATTAGACCTGTGCTATGCTACGGAAGCGAAACCTGGACACTGACCCAGGCGTCTGAAAAAGCATTGAATACGTTCGAGAGAAGGGTATTGCGAAGGATCCTTGCTCCAATACGGGAAGAAGATGGATGGCGAATCAGATACAACAACGAGTTGTACACCATAAATGACGACCCGGAAGTCTCCACCGTCATACGACTCCAAAAACTACAATGGGCTGGCCACGTCGAACGAATGAGCGACAATCGAATCCCCAAACGATCTCTTAAGGGGCGAGCGAGCGGAGCCAGGCCAGTCGGTAAGCCACGCAAGCGCTGGGAGGATTCTATAGATGCTGACAGCAGGCTATTTTTGGGAGCACCGAACTGGAGGACGCGGTCACTGACCCGAGACGAATGGAGGCGAAGTATTAAGGAGGCGAAGGCTCGATTTTGGCTGTAGTGCCCCGATGATGATATATAATAAGACAGAAAACTTTGCAGATTTTTCTTTCACAATTGAATAGTTGCCATAAAGTTCTTTTACTGATATCTCTTTTTTCTGAAATTTGATGACCTAATAAAGTAGTTTTTTTTATAATTTTGTTATGGAATAAAGTTAATTCATATACTGAACTGTAAAAGGTATTTTTTTTTTTTAAATTATGAAAAAAATCCTCAAATATGCCTACGGATAAAGCATCTAAAACAAGGTAATTTTCTTGCAAGGCTACGGTAATTTTTCAAACGGATTCTGCCAACGCTGACCTGTACCACGAAAGTTTGCGACCTGAATGTGCGGCATATTCGATAGCTCTTTAAAACTGCACAACCTTTATCGCTTAATAGTAAATATGTAGATGCCCAAATAATTACCATAGCATAACCATTATTGTGACAAATGAAACATTTTTTTCTCATTATTTGGGAAAATCATTAGGTCAAATACCTCAGTAGTAATACACGGATGCAACGACTATTTAACGACCTACTCAGTCTACTCGTACTTACCGCTTATTGACAACATCATCACTTCTCCAGAAAAAGAGCATGACTTTTCATTGAATGTCAGTGTCGTCGGAGATATGAATTTTTGTCTTTGTCCTCAATTCGCTTTCGAGCAAAACAAGGAGGCGGTGGTCGTGAATAATACAACAGAGCTCGTCTTCTACAATTTTTGTTCTCGAAACTTACCAGGACAATGAAACATTATTTTTTCGTTTTCAATTTTAAGAAAGAAAAGATGATGGGAACCGGAAATACAATGAATAAGACAATAGCTTAGTATTTAGAAGAGAGAAAAATAGTCACTTGGCTGTGCCAATGAATAGTTCAGATTTCATTCCAGAATGAATTGAATAAAAGGCTTTAGAATCATTTACATCAACTTAAATTAAATTATATCATTCATTTTTACATTCAAGACGTTTATATAAATTATAAAAATTCTATCATGTTTGAAATTGAATGTCGGTTGTCAAAGTAAAGAAAAAATCTAAATGGCGAGTTTAATAATTTATTAGAAGTGAGTAGATAGTCAAGCGTGACTTTGAATGAGAAGTAAAGGAGGCATTACTGCCTTTAATAGTCATTTTGTATATGTACATATATACATAAATAAAAAGTTTGGTTTTCTTACTTGTTGCGCAGCTTGGAAGCAGTTAGAACATTCCTTTTGCTTACGTTATAAAAATTTGCTTTTGTTGCTCACTTCTCTTTTTGGAGAAATGCAAACACTTCGGGCAACAATTTTCTCACGCTCTACGTTTATGATTAATTCCATTCCTTTTACATTTAATAATGTGATTTTATGGTTAGTATTTTGCTTCTGTAACGCCAGTACATTAATTTCGAAAGTTCAAACCTATTGAATGAACGCGAAAGTTTTAGATAGGCAGATAATAGCAATTAAACTACTTCATCAATCGGATAAATACAATGATATTTACATGCTGAAGTAGGCTAGGAAACATATGTATGTTTGTTTTCTCTGGATCAGTAATGTCCCCAGTAACAAATAGTGGACTATTTTCAATATATAGTACCATTCAACCAGAGTTGCAAACACTACTACTCACAGCTACTAATGGAAATGATGTCAATATTTCATCACACTCAGATGAGTGATTGCCATTAGCATTCACTCAAATTATAGAGTAATCCACCTACACAGAAAACAATATTCTTAATGGATTTATTGTTTGTTGAATTGATAGTATCTCCCATTCCATGTGACCGGAGATTTGTTAGTAAATATTCGATGCATTTAAATCAAGTAGAGAGTTTGTTCAAGTATGTTCTTTGTAAATCAATACACATAAAAACATATTCTATTTACAAAGTCCATAGTAGATTGTCGAAGAGACAATTCATGATATTTTTCATCAAAAACACTTAGAACAGTGCTATATTATTGTTTATTTCATCGAAAAATAGGTAGTATAAAATTCAAAAGATACATCGAAGCTAAAATTGTTTAGCTACGTATTGTGATGTGTCATTGGCAGTATCGATTGGTAAATATGCATGCTTTAAACACATCAACGAATTCGTAAATTCGGGGTTTTTTAAAGAAATATCGATTTGCTAGATTTTGTCTCTGGAATATCATATAGGAAATCTAAACTTTGCTCCTTTTGGAACTAGGCCTATTCTAAGCATACTTCAAATTCATTGGTCCATTTAATTCGGTCATTTGTCTTTGTATATTTCGAGAATAGACACAAAAACTTCAGCAATTCATCAACGTTAGTGATGAATTAGCGCCAAGAAGAACTTTTCATCAGAGGGACAAAAAAACAGAGACAGATTTTGCGAGTCAAATTTTGCTGACCTCACAGTATTAAATCTATTTCACATACCAATAAATCATCGACATCCTAACACAACGACATATGCATAAGAATTGGATGCACAGGTGCTAGTCCTCGAAAGGGCAAACTTTGAGTGATATTATTTTCAATGAACCTGATTTTGTAGTACGCGTGTTTTCATTGGAAGATTTAAGAAAAGATTGAATTACTTGGTGCTGCTTTTTAAGCTAATAGAAATTTAACAAAAATGTGACATAAACTGTACAAAAGGAATTACGTACTGTCGAATGAACTTATTCGGGAGTGTTCTTATATCGTTTTCTTTACTGATCCGAAATATGTCAGATCTCTTATTTAACAGTGGGCTCAACAACAAAAGTCATCGAACTTTCAATGTAATATTTATGTTTCTAAAATTTTAACAATTCCATTCTGTTTCGCGTGCGTTGATACAGTAATATGTACATAGTAGGTCAATCTTTGTTTCTAATTTTCGAAGAATATTAGTATTAAACTCGCATCGCCGAAAATTCGTGATATATATATATATATATATATATATATATATATATATATATATATATATATATATATATATATATATATATATATATATATATATATATATATTTATATATATATATACATATATATCAGCAAAATGATTAAGGGAGATAATCTCTGGAGTGGCCAATCCGATTGAGCTGAAAGTTTCGAAGGACATAGATGTATATAGTGGGTAGGTCCATGATTTGCTAGAATTCAGGGATCTTAAACCTTTTGGCGGCGGCGGGCATTTTAGTGAATTTTCAGGTACTCCTATATTTCCAAGCAGTGCAAATTTTTGTTAAAAAAAGTGTAAAGAATGAAAACTGATTATGCTTTTAGTTTGTTTATGATAAAGAAATGGAAATTTTGAGCCTTGTGTAGGCGCTGAGTACCTAAAAGTAGGCAAGGATTTTTTTTCAAATTTCGATTTGTCATAACTTCTAAGAAAAACAATTAATAATCGTGAAATTTTCAGAGCGTATTGATGTAAACTGAAATTTAATATACATGAACTTTCAAGACTGTATGGACGTGTCTGTAGGTACAGCAGGCTCTTGAAAAAAAAATACCTCAAATCATCGACCTTCCTGAATATTTTTTGATTTTTGAAAATAAATTCAAATTTTTGATAAATTTTGACTTTTGTTCACCAAATCAAATACAAATTTTCAAAATCCCGCGGCAAACAAGAACGGCAACCCGTGATCAAATTACCTCCATTTTCAGCACTCAAAACTTCTGTTCACGAGAACTGACGATCGGATAATGCGATCAGTATGAAATTTACACGACATGTTGAAATTAGCTAGGACCAAGTCTGATAGAAGTGATTTTGAAATATGGGCAACACTGTGGCAATGGTGCCATTTGGAAAAATCGCTTAGAAAAAAAAACTGATTTTTGGCCTACAGCTTCCGATCTAGCCACCAGATTTAAACCAAATTCACGCAGTAAATTAACCTTACTCTAAAATAGGTTTCATAGAAATTTGGTTGAAAAATTGGTCTAGAGTCGCCAGCTACGGCAATTTTTGTCTCCTAGATATTGTAAATTTGCTCCGGAAAACAAAGGTTTTTTCCCTATAACCTCTGATCCAGTAACGAAACCCAAAACAAAATTTATGTGGTAAGTGGATCTTGTTGCATTTCTAATTCTGTAGGAATGTCGTTGAAAATTTTGAAAGGGTTGCCAGCTATGATGAATTTCGTAATTAATTGACATATCTTTATCGAACGATGTTGTCATAAAATTTCCAAATGGGAATGATCCTGCGATGACAATTAACAACAAATATTTACGTTTCAAAAATTCAAAAAATTTGGACGTTGGTAACCCTAAAATTATATTCACTCCTATAACTTACAGCGCAGCCATTCAATCGAAACAAAATTCATAGGGTGGGTTTAATACAATGTGAAGCAGCTATGGTGCTAGGACATGTTTGCAAGCACCAGACAATTTCGTAAATATCGCACCAACAGATGCTTCCATTTTGTATTCATAAGCAAAGCATTGACAATAAAATAAGCAACCGATATTTAAATTTTCCGAGTTTTGGGAATTTTTCGGATGGCAGCTCAGACATAGTTTAATCGCTGAAACTTTCGATGTTATCCTTGGATGCATTTTATGGTAGATTAATTGCTGCTGTGTTGGATGAATGCTGCCAACACTGAACATTTTCATCATTTGTGTTATAGGAAATGCTGTCAGAAAATGATATTTGTTCCTTTGAGTAAGGAATGGTTGATATTATGCTACAAAGAAGTGTATAACGTCTTCACACATTTTTAAGTCCCTCAAAGATAACTTCTTCGAAAATTAGTTTGCTAGCGGTTCTGATACGCTAGACTTTTTTAATATTAGGTGCGTTTTTTGCTCCGGTGCAGAATAGAGCAGTGGCGTGAGAAAAAAACGATCCATTACAGAACAGCTGATGCATTCGTTAAGCTTTCTATAGGTTGCTGTTTTCGGTTTGGCAGCGCAAAACAGCTGAAAATAAAGGGAGAAAATAACAAGTATAAGCTACCACAGTCGACAGAAAATCTAAAAAAAGAAATAAGAGAAAATTACCTCTTAACTTTCTACATATTATGAGGGCTTTTCTAATTTCCTAACTACTAAGACATTCAAAGTAACCTTGCGAAATCCAAAGCCAAAAAAGGCAACTTCTCATGAACTTTTCTTTTTTCTATCAGCAAATTGTAAAGTTTGGCACGTGAACTACCTATGCAGAACATAATTTCTGTACTAGTGAACTGATTGGGACAGTAGTGTTGTTGTTTCCAATGAGTCTGTTCTGTTCTGTGCTGGATAGATGAGCAAAAAAAAAATACGCCTATTATCTTCAGTGAGCGTTTATTCCCAGCAACCTATATAAATACGACATTACTTAAACCTGATTTTTGTAAAATGTATTCTTACGCAAAAAGGGCGGTTGTTAGTAACGAACCCTATTTATTCGATAACGCATTTATTAATCTCATTACCAAACATAAATAAAGCTAGCTTCAACAGGATTTTACACGTTTTAGAGAATAAAAAAAAACACATCCGAAAAAGATTTGAGAAAGTCCGAAAGCAAAAGAATTAAGTGCATACCCTTTCGGCCCAAGGTACAGAAAAAATAAATCTCCCTTGCTTGTTATTAAAAAGGATCGTATCTCATCATGACTTTCTTTTGTTCCAATGTCAACCCATCTATCCGACAAACATATCATACTCTGATGTGAGTTGGAAACGTTTTGGAATCTACACCATAAGCTTTTCAGCTGGCCAAACGGCACGTGCAAGGTCTAGTCTCAGAAGCTACGTGCAGCATCTGGTAGTAATAAATGTATAGTAAATGCTTGAATTTTATAAAATACATCTTCTCGTATGCATAATAAGATAACATGCATGTATGAATAGTAAATTTTAACTCCATTGAGATATATGTACATAGTAGCTTAAAATAAGTGTTGACACTCAGTAAAAACAACTTAAAAGTGATGATCCATGAAATAAGTTCCGGATACCTGCGTTGATTGCTGGTAATAATCCCGTATTAATATACAAGATTATAATAATCTCATAAGTATTCATTGAAATTAGGATGATTTCTTCTTATTGATATGGGCGAAACTGCTCATTTCGGAGAAAAGACAATGCATTGCATCAAGTACGAGTACATGGGAAAAAGATCGAATTAAGTGTTCAGCGACATTGAACTGCGGTTTTGAAAAGAGATCAATATCATAAGCTAACATTCAAAATCAGTAGTTGATCCGGCACAAATGCAAGCAAATAATTAAAACGAGATCATGGTTTTCGCTGATTACGAAACATTCAAAGAACCACTGAAAGGCATTAATCATTCTATTTCAAATTGACCATGTTAGAAGTAGTTTGATAGAAGCCTTGCATGCACGATGTTAACATCATAAGACTTCTTCCATTAATTTCCCATTACAACGGGTAAGTGAATAATGATAGGAATACACAACATATGAATGACTGATAAAGCTCAGATAGATGTACTTGTACCGACAAGCGAATCAGAGAATTCACGAAAAGCATGACTTATGTAAATGAATGATGCAGGAATAATGGTGGAGATGACCTGTTCGTATCAATGACTCATACTCACTGCTGACAGTTCTACATGGCAAAATTTATATTTGATTTGACGTAACATTAATATCACATCCATTTTAGGTGATTTATGTACATTTAAATCAGAGCCTG
This sequence comes from Nemotelus nigrinus, assembly GCA_947369275.1. NCBI lineage: Eukaryota > Metazoa > Arthropoda > Insecta > Diptera > Stratiomyidae > Nemotelus > Nemotelus nigrinus. The sequence continues at coordinate 40,577,404 of OX376373.1, read as the reverse complement.
CCCTGGTATTTGTGAAAATCAGGTATAACAATTTGTATTACAGGCTACACGGTCATTGATGAATCATCTAAAAATCATCAGTTTTAAATCTACCTTAAATTCAAATAAAATAAATGTTTCCCAATATTTTATCAGTAACCAATTTTATGTATGAATTTTATGTACAAATAAACGAAGTACACGCTGCTCTTTCGTACTCACAAACATTTGAAGATAAACGCAAACAAATGTTCACTTGAGTGTTGGAAGTCGCAATACCGAATGAATACAAGCAATATTTGAGAGCTAGAAAAACACTTTTCTTCAACGCTGCAGTTTTTTTTGCCTATAGATGTTTTCGAAGTCTGTGACTAAATCAAACAATTTCACGAATCATATTGACATTTGCATTTATGTACTGCGAGCAGACATGTAGTTTTGAATGCTGCAAATGCTTTAATAATTATCTGCATTTACTGTGTTTTGTTGCCTTTACGGCTTTTGATAGATAAAGAAAAAACTGCGAAAGCTACTTGCATTAACAACAAATTTTTCTTTTTCAGTCTTCTACCTACAATAATCTTTAACAGTCAAGCTCTGAAATTTATACTTTCTTCAGATAAGTTTTGCGATTCAAAGCAGCTACATAAGGTTTTTAATTTGACTGCACTTATTTGTCACTTTATCAAATTCGTAAGTAATAAATTGCCTTGTAAAATTTGTCTCCCAACTAATCAAATAAATAGTCTGAAGCTCTAGAATAAGTATTTATGATTCACAATATTACAAGTACTTTCCGTGAATTAAAATAAAAATGAGTATGATTATTAGTAGATGTACATATTACATGAAATACAAGGGTGGGCCATAAAGTTCGCGGAATGAGTAAATAGGTCATTAATGAGTGTACTTTAGTGAAACGTAATGAGCTCAGAGAATTATTATAAATAACTAGGAAGTTTTATTTCAATCGAGCCATTAGCTTTTGAGCTATTGTCGAACAAGCAGCTCAATCTGGAAGAAAATACAATATTAAATATGGACAAAATCGAGTACCGCGTGGTTAGAAAGTTCCTCATCGACAAAGAAAATCAATTCAAATTATAATGAAAGAATTGGCATCCATTTATGGGAACTCTTGCCCAAGTTAAACATGATTTATAAGTAGCACAGTCTTTTTAGAAAAGGATAGGACTCACTTGAAGGTGACCCACGATGAGGATGGCTAATCGAAGTGACCACTCCGAAAATTGTTCAAAAAGGTGAAAAAGTGATGTTGGAAGATGGAAGACTACAGAAGACACAGCTCAGTTGGAGTATCAGATACAATCATTTTAGATTTCTTCACGATCATCTTGGCATGACAGAGATCAGCGCAAGGTGCAACAATTGCACGTGAAGTGTTAAGTGTTAAGTCGAATAGTTTCTAACGATGAAATTTGGATTCATCATTAAGAGCCCGAGTCTAAACAAGACTTTATGTAATTTCACCAATATGCCACACCACCCAAGAAGCTCAGGATGTCACAGTTTGCCGGCAAACTCATGGCGACCGTTTTTTAAAACTCAGAAGGAAATCTGATGATCAATTTTCAAAACAAAGGCGTCTCCATAGCTCGAAAATACTACGCCTCAATTTCAGAACGGTTAAAAGAAGCCATCAAAGCGAAAAGAAGAAGAAAATTAACCAAAACTGTCCTCCTTCTGCACGACAACGTGCTTGTTCATAAGAGTAGTTTTGAATTGGCTACTCTGCATATGGTAGGCTTTGCTATTTTAGATCACCCACCCTACTTTGCTTTCAGCGATTATTATCTTCTCCGAAAATTGAAGAAGAAGCTTTGGAAGAAGAAGTTTTGAAACGATGATTATTATGCAGTTTAGGTAAACTTTTCCGATAAAGATACAACATCTTTCAGAAGGTATACAAGAAGTAATTGAAAGATCCAAAAAGTCCATTAGAGTAGCAAACAAAAAAAAATTGAAAAAATTGCACTTTTTAAACTCCATTCCGCGAGCTTAATGACCCATCCTCGTATGTCTTGATATAAAAAAATCAAAGCAATGTTGCCAATGAAGCATTTAAGTCACACAGAAGTCATTCCTGTTAAATTCACGAGAAACATATAGTTTTACTGTAAGTATAAAGCTCCTAAATATAAGTTTTGAAACTGCGCCCAACGTGGGATTACCATATGAAATAAAAAAAAACAATAGTTTGGGTTAAAACTCGGTTTTGTTATCAGTGAAATACATTTAGGAAGTGTTTTTGATTCAAAATCAAACACATTTTACCCATGAAACAATAGCTAATTTTCTCGTAATAATTCGAATTGTCGAAAGTGGACCAACCGATTAATGTGAAAAGAAATTTCAACAGCTAAGCTGTGTTTAATGCCTCTGAAAAAAGTGCAGAGCATTTCAAAGTAAGTTAAAATAAAGCAACTCTCAAAAAAACTCGAGCAATTTAGAGGAAATTCGCAAAATTGATCGCTTGTCAGAAGTTTAACATGTCAATTCACTAATAAAAAACTCCATGACAACTAACAAACAGCTGGTTGCTTGCCCGAACTTGCTCAACCAAAACAGGTAGAGCAAAAATTGTGCTCTAAATTGCTCTAGTTCAACTTAGAGCAGGCTTATGAGATACAAATCAGTGAAATTGCGGGCAAATTAGAGCAGCCGAATCGCTCATGAAACACATTTGAATGAGATATCTCAACCTAGCTCAACCTAGAGCAGCCCCTTCAACATAGCTACTATCTCGAGCTAGGCCTAGAAAACATTGACGGAAACTGTCAAACTTAATCTAATTTGTTTGGTGATTTTAAATAGCTAACGGATTAAATTGAGTAGATTTATAAGTGTTGTTGTGAATATTGAACAGAGCATAACACAGTGTTTGCCCAAACATAATGGATATTTATTCGTAGACTCATTAAAGCCAACACCTTAATTCCAGTCAAAAGTGCTAGCAAATCTTCGGAGAAACTGAACGATCACGTCTGTGCTCGGTTATCAAAAGAAGCATCCAAAAGTATTTCGAGAACCAACCGTGGCCACTACTTAAAATAAATTATGACATACTACGAAATGAGTTATGATGGCATCACTGATTTTTTTTATAGAAAAAGATCCAAAACTACAGTGAAAACTTGTCCCGAAAATATTTTTGAGGATATTGTTAAGCCTTTCAATCTAAGAATAAAAAAATACAATAAATGAAAAAAATTGTATTAATTATACTTTTACGTCCAATGTTCAAACCAGATGAAACTACGAAACCAGATGAAACAATATTTTTGCGTTACACATCAACAGTTGTGTAACGCAAAAATATTGTTTCATCTGGTTCACTTTGTGAATTTATGGTGTATATGTTAATCAGTCTCATTTTCACCAATTGATTCGCGGTATACTGATACGTATTTAAATTTTGATACTTCGATTTGACCTTAAAGTTCTCTTAATTGTCAATTTTGTTACTGCCCATTCACTCTCATTCGCGATTTTTCTTTTTTTATTCAATTCCAGCGTGCTCCATCTCAATTTATTATTTTAAAGTTTCCAAGCTTACAATGTCTCATTTGTTTTAAATCTTTCAATGAAAATTCATTTGAAATAATTTGCCCGACGGAAGAGCATTGCAATTTTATTCAGGTTTGCACTCTGATGCTGGCTTGCTTTCATGAGCAACATCTACACTAAACTAAGTGGTTTTGGCCATCAAATCCAATGTTCAGAGCAGCTGAAGTGTGGCCAGAACCAAAGAAGAGCTGCAAACCATCTGATATCCACTACCGAAATTACAGTGCACATGACTACCAAGTTCAGGAAGAGAACTGATAATCGCACTCACAATAAAATTAATTCTGCAGAAGCACGATTATTCTAGAATGGATGCTTAGTTTAAATTTGATTATTTCCTCTCGAAGTGATTAGACACAATTTTTCTCAGTATTTTTGTGTTGAATTTGTTGTCCTTGTTTTTTTTTTGTAAATTGGAATTGAATAGAATCGTCTCAATTTTTGTAAAAATTGTGAGATAAACGGTAAACTTGTTTCTCATATGCAACTGATTTTCAAATATTTACTAAAAAAGTTTATAAAGAAATTGAAATTCAATATTTGAATCTTAACCTTTACAAGTAAATTATACCAATGGATATAAGCCGGAGATGTTAAAATTTGTCACAACTAGCGTAGATACAAGTTAATGATTTCCAACTGCAAGTGGTCACATCAGTCAAGTATGCACTGTGTGCTGGTGTCTGATGAGAATCAGTGCATGCTTTCGAAACCACTTTGTCAAATAAAATTGTCAATGTGAATAAAAATTTTTTCAATTTTAATCATCCCGCAAAAAACAATTCCAATTTGATTCGGCTTCGGAAGCTTATTCCGCAAGGCGATCGAGTTTCCCGTATCAATATTCTCTGCTTTGATAAGCTTTAGAGACGATTCCGATTCGTAAACATCCATAAATTTAATGTTCTTCCTATCAGAACACTTCCGTTTTTTAATTTGCTTACTTATTTTACTTTTCCCGGGCTGACACAACACAGTTTCACTCACTGGCGCCATTTTGGAAATGTGTCAAAGTAGCACTTAGATCAAAGTAAGTTGGCCGACGTCCTAATCCACTTGAATGTAATCGCACAGTCCAAGTTGGCTTGCACCAACGGTTGCCACGATAAAAGTAGCGTCCAAGTGATGTTACTCGGACGTCCAAGCATATTATATTCAAGAATACTTGCGCCGTGTCAACTTAGCTTAACTATTTCATATATAGATTCTTATTCAATAACTTGTTCCTGAAAGCATTCGAATGCAAAAATACACTTTCTGGGCATTTATTGCTAGCATTTTCATATGTTAAAATTACTCAGAATAGTTTCTGATGTCAAATAAACTTAGAATAGTTTCTGAGCAGCATCAATCAGTGAACGAAGCTCTGAGGAGTCCAACAATTTCTAGTTAAGATATTCCTTTATTTTCGAGGAAATGCATGCACGGCAAATTCTATTCAGAGTAAAGTCAGCATATGGCAATTGAGTGTTAAATTAAAATTAATTGCTGCTAAATACTGAACTGAAAATAGTTCAGAATAGTTCAGGCTTAATTGTGTTTTTACATTCAATTGCAGCTGGAGCATAGGCGTCGTAAGGATCAATATAATCTAATGAAGAAAGTCGGTATGGAACAATGAAGACTTTGAGATTAGTGTATTTATACTAGCTTCTATTATGTTATATACAAACACGTCTAAGTTACCTCTATTGGTCAACTTCGCGGTCAACTTCACTTCATAGTAAGAACTTAATTTCGGTTTAAGCTTACCTCAGTCAGTAGCAATACTATAAACGCTTGGAGAGGATTCTTTATTTAACGGATTGTGTCCTTAATAACAAACTGAATCATCGATCTTAAGACAGTATTCTGGTCTAGAGGCACGATTTTGAGGTGGTTTTACGGAGGCAATAAAAAAAACCATAAACATTTTTGGTATATATTTTTTTACGAGTCTTTTATTAACACTTTAAAAGTACAAAAATGTCTTCAAAGAAAAAAAAAAATTGACTAGATACCTATGTAGATAAAAAAATACTTATCTCATGGTTTACATGAATTCCAACCTTCCTGGTGGTTTGAAACATAGATTTTTGGTGAATTCTGTAATAAAATGAGTGTGAAATTCGTCTGACGTAGGCGATTTGAAAAAACTTTTTTTTTCACCAAATGGCGTCCATGTAAAAAAACAAAAGTTGGTTTTTTGCCTCATTTTTTTAACTTTGGGGATTTTTAATAAATAGTAGACAAAAAATTTGATAGCCAACAGTGTTAGGAGGGTTTGTGCAAAATTTCACGTAAATCGGTTCATTAGAACTAGAGATATCATGTCAACCGTATCGAGAAAAGTAGTTCCGAGAAAAACGCGTTTAAAACTTGGAGTCTCCTTTCGGGCAGTTAGTTGGCGTGTCACAAAAATAGCTGTAACTCCAAAAATAATTCGAATTTCCGAAAATCCTTTTAAAAGTTAATTCTTAAAGGTCTAAACTTTGAAAATATGCAAAAGAAAATAAATCGATTTGATCAAATTTCTAGACCAGAATACCCCCTTAATCATCCAGCAGTGGTAAGAAGCTTGACTGCTACCTAAGCATCATAAGTAAAATTTTTCTTCAAATACTAGAATTTGTCAAATAAGCTAAATAATAGATTTATAATTCCTGGCCTAAAAAATATAAGTTGTTAAAATTGTCACAAAGTGCCCTTAAACATGAGTCTTATGTCGGCAAAAAGCTGCAAAATCTAATTGTAAAGTGCTTCGGAAATTCGCTAACTGACTTCATTTATTTTGGTAATATTTTAATTTTGCGTACCCTTTGAATTTGATCACAATTACCAATAACTGCACTCTTATTATTTGTTTCCATGATGATTTCAATGATTAATATTCGAATAAATACTCACAATGCATCGCCCAATGAATAGCAAGTACCATAATAATCTTAAGATTATGCTAGTTGCTCCACAAAACAAGAAATAATGATATCCTTTTGACACAAATTCCATTTGTATTAAAGAAATATTTTAATCTTAGAAATTCACAAATGCATTCCTCCTTTTCATAGTTCAGTTTCGTTTAGAGAAATGTTCCGGTGAGCCTTTAATCGCATCTTAAAATGAATGTAGAAGTTGTACAGAGTACGAAACAGAAGCATATTTCTTCAGTTAGAAACGCTTCGGAAGTTTCTGGATTATTCTGTCGATTTTCTCATTTTGCAAATAGCAGCTTAAGGGTATATTTGTACATGACTCACAGCGTACGTTTCACAAGAGTATTTTGAAAGAATGAACTTTACGTGATTCGTTACCGTTAAAGTGCTTGAAATGGTAAAATTTTAATCATTTCTTCCGGACAGCTTTGCAAAGACATTATTCTAGTTGATGTAAATTTAGGAGGTTCATAGTTTAAGTCACATATATTTCTTGGAATAAAGTCCCTCATATCATGGAGAACTTTTATTTTCGAAATTGGTGGTGAATGCAAATTTTCTTATGAGCCTAAATATGCAAAACTTGACAGAAATATACAATTGGGAGGAGGAACAGGAGAAATTATTAAAGATATGTTTGATCAACGTACCGTGCTCAATAGGAGATCTTTGAATTGGTTATATATATGAAAATTCACTTATTCGCTAAATATAACAAGTGAACACCAGCAAAGGGCATGGAGAAGATTTTCCTAACCTAACATTTTATGCTATTGAAATATTTTTCCGTTAACCTCCATACGGGCAATAATCCGTATCATGTTAAAACTATATATCTTATTTGTCAGACATAACACAACTCGACCAAGCGGTAGCATATGTCATTTTGATTTGTAAATTGAAAAATGGTTAGAAAACCGACTAAAATGGCACATAGCATAAACGGCTCGGACATATTGATGTGATTCATATACAGAAGCTTTTATTGTGTAGACCATGAAAAGGTAGCAGTGTTAAGTCAGCTTTGCTGAGATTTCGAATTTTCAATCAAAAACTGAGTCATTGTGTGTAAACAGCAGCAATATATTTAATTAAAAGCACGTCATTTACACTCCACCGCTATTAAATTACAACAAACTTCAGTATTTTCAAAAGAACTTGCCAACAAATTTGAAATGTATTGCTATAACGATACGTTATTGCAACAAATGGTGTTACAAGCATGATGCTGAAATTTCCAACATGGCAAAAGGTTCGTATTTTGTTTGGTAAAGTTTTATGAAATTCGATTTCTGGCTGAAAACTATGACTGTAAAAGTATTACAATTGATAGATTTTTGAGATTGTAACCGACTTTCGAAAAAACTCAAAGAAATATTTTTCAATTGCAATTATTAAACGTACAGAAAATCAAATAAAATTTACTGGAAACATAAACTAAAGAGCTGTGTATGATGTCTAAACTTAACGTCAAATTTATTCAACTCAATTCAACTTCTTTGCGATTTTTTTTAATTTGAAAACAGTAATCAAAGTAATACCCCCTGGGGCAATAATAATAATGGAATTCGAAATAGAGCTATAAAATATATTCATGTACAAATCCAAAAAATTCATCAAATAACGCACTCCTCTAAATTTGACTTCTGCCGTTCATAATATAATAATTTTCGCGCATGTACTGTTATTAGTAGAGGACATAACAACATAAGGTCCTGAAAACTGTTGTTCAATTACCCAACATGCTATGTATTCCTTCTTGTCCGTTTTTTTTCAGAACAAGTTTGAAACACAAAGCAATACCAATTTTTCGAGAAACAACACTAAATTACACTTCCTCCAAAAATTGTTAAAACAACGCGAATTTAAATTAGTTTTGCTACGCTACTCCGAAAAATTACAATTATAATTTAATAATTTTCAGCTATATTTACAAAAGTCGTATATCCAGATTTCAGGCAATACATTCCTAGAAACACATTAAATTTTTCTACGTGCTACAAAGACCAAAAGGTATGAGTGCGTCCCTAACTTCACTGTCAATTACGAAAGTTTCAATGAGCTAGAAAGTCAATTTGCTTCATAAAACTTTTTCCCTTATGCGGAAAAACTTTATTTGGGCAAGAGTCGAATAGCAAAACACTTCCTATTTTGTTGAGTTTCGTAAACTTCTTATAAAAGACCTTAGTTTACTTCTTTCATTGTGATTTCATTTTGAGGTATAACTTCCTATGCTGAAAGTTAAGCATTTCATTTGAAAATTAGGCAGTCGAAACTACAATTTACTATATATTTTTCCCTTTTACTTGCTGCAAATGATTAGAAATGTTATTTTATAAGTCCTGCCAAGCATCTTTTTGTAACACTTGTACTCTTCTGCTATCTTCGATCGAAAATCTTTCAACAATAATTTCGCTTGCAATATCTGTTTAATGTGCACGGTTTACTGATTCCCTTTTAATAGTTGATAAGTAATTGTAAAAAATTTAATGAACCATCTAGCGGTGTACCCTTGTTTTCAATTTTGAAATTACTCTTGCAGCTTTTGACTTAAAGTTCGAGAAAATATTACTAATACAAAAATCTGATCATTTTTCCGTATTTAATTGAAAATGTTCACCCAAACGATGTCGATATTGTGGTCAATCGAGAATATTAAATACTGTTTAAAACCACCAAAACACAATGAAATCATTATTCAGGATATTAAAACTGATGCAATTAAATGTGATTTTCATTATCTGTTCTCTTATTACGGTGAATTTCCCTGGCACTTATGATGAAAACATGCGGCAGAAAGTTCAATTAATGATTCCGACAGTTGAACATTGCCTTCGGGCATGAGGATTGCTGATAATCTAAACCAAGTACAATTTCGATTGGGATGAGTAAATGTTATTTTGAAAATACTTGCAGCTTAACTTTGTATTGTAATGTGGAAAAACAGTAATTATTTGGTTTTGACCGTCATATAATTTTTACTAAAACATAAATGTAGCGCACAAAGAGAAGCAAATATGAAACCCAAATGGCTTTGATTTATTTAATATAAAATCAGATTTACATTTTTTATAAAAAAATAAGAAACAAAGCGTTCCTGGCTGTTGCATTGAGTGAATTTTTATTAACTGTTATTCAAAAACTACTAAAATTTTTGCAAATTCAAATCCTCTCAGGAAATTAAATAAAAAAATTACAAAAAATTAAAATCCAAAAGCCCGTTTAAAAATCGATATAATTATAAGTAAACTACCAGTATACAACCGATTGAAAGTAATAATATAATATGTTTTAATACAAGTAAAATATAATACTATTGCAATCAGTTTGTTCAAAACAACATATACCTGATATATTAACACAATAATTTCGTGAGTTTATTTTCATATTGCATTATCAGATAATTCTAAAATTTTCTAGAGATATTGATGTGGATAAGTTGTAGGTTATTTTAAGTTACATGAAAATGCTTTTAACCCTTCGATGGTAGCGGGCATTTTAGCGCATTTTTAGTTAGCCCTGTACCTCTATGGTATTTTAACTTTGAAATTCACAGGGAAGGTAATAATTTCAACATGAACTAGTTCTGATGGAATTGTGGCTTCAAATTCAGAACAAGAAAACCGGCAACGGCTGAAGTTTCATGACAAGAGGGTGAGTCGGCAGAAGAAGATGTCGAAAATTGAAGAAAAACACAAAAAAAAATAACAAAAATAAACCTCGAGAAGAGTGCATTCAACAAACCAGTTCGCAGAATTAAATTAAAACTGAAAAACATTTGAATAGTTGTTGTACATTAGGGTAATTTTGCAGTATTTAGCCTATTTTTCCAGGCTTTTCTATTCATTTCCCCCGATTTCAAGCCTATACCGGGAAAAATATTTTTTTTTAATTTTAATGAGTGATTTAAGCTTTATTTTTAATATTTAGTTTTAGTTTTGTACATTTTGTCTCTATCTCCAAAACATTAGTTAATCTATTAAATTCTTTGGATGGATATTATTGCAGACTTTGCTTGATATTTTCGAGCAAGTCGATTTCCCCATCGAACAAAAATGCTTAGTAAATATGTAACTATAAATAGTTAATCTCATCAAACATTTCTTAATCTCATCAAACATAGCTGGCACATCGATATGAATTAAATATCTAAAAAATTTCAACAACTTCAAAACATCATCAGTAAAAAATTTATCCATCATCCGATAAGCCACGACAAAATCGAAAATAGTTTATTACTTCTTGCTTATGAAAATTTCACGAATTTTGGAATTCATATACCTACACAAAATTTGAAAAAAAATCAGCTATCATAGGACATAGTTAGTGAATTAAAAGAAATTTCTCACAAAAAGCAATAAACTATCATGAGATTCAATGTTTTCACTTCCATAAGGGCGGAGAAAATTAAGGATAGGGATTAGAGATAAATTTTATCACTTTAATCACTTGGATTTAAATGAAATCTTAAACTAGTAATGTTCAACTTTCGACAGAAATTTATTTTCATTAATCTGCATAGGCATATTATAGACGAAATATATATAATAATACGAAATTTTGCAAACTTTGAAAGCTATTTTATATTAGTTAAGATCTATCAACTAAACGTATTTGTAAAATCTAATGCATGAAAGTGCGATCGTTGTAATTTCGTAACGGATTCACGCTAATTGATTTGAATGACTGCTGATGGTGTTTATTTTTCAGTTTGGGTAACTTTTCATTTAATTCTTTTCTAGGTTAAAGTCTAAGTCTAAGTAGCCAAATATATGTTTTTACTTCCCTGAAAAAATGATGCACATCTGCGCCCATAAACAACACTCACATACCCTTAATAATAATTTATGCAAATACCACAGTATCAAAAGAGGACCAATATGCCTTCACAAATGCTACTTCAACCCAAAATGACAAACAACTTCCGCTGCGTGTTTAAAAAATAGACGCAATTTAGAAGTTTGTTTAAGGCTAAAAAAAAATTACATCCTACACACGGGCTTGTTCATGCATGCTGCTCTTTGCATGGTTACTATTCAACGACAATTTTGAAAAGGGATCGGAACTACATGACTTAGGTCGAGACCAAATAACTTTATTGTCGCATATTTCATAAAATGTTCTGTCATAAACTCGTGATACCTAAGTTTTCCTAGGTCCCTTAAATTAATCAGTACTAAAGCAATGAGCATAAATCGCAAAAAAGATGATAAGAAATGACCCATTGTTTACATAAAGGAATGAAATTAATGGGTCTCTCACAGAAACGAATAAACGAATGGTCACTAACCGTCCTTCGGAATTGACTTCTCAATCAAAAAGGCTATTATTCGTTTGCTCTCTGGATACCTAACGACTAATTGGGAGGAAAATTTATATACTTGTTAGCCAGTTTAAATGCAAACCATTACGTGAAACATTGAAGTTTAGTGGAGATTATCTGAGTCTTTAGACATTTCATTTATTTTCAATGGTAATAAAGAAACCTTTTTCAGCCATTCAGTCGGATGTGAACCCGACTTTGATTTCGTTTTCAAGATTTTCTGAACGCAAGAATGCCGGTGTCTTATATTTTCATTCGTTTGAATCATAAGATTTTGCCGGGTCCCACAAATGATTTATAATAAGTAGTCCTTCAATGTGTCTCGAAGATAAAATTTTAAATGGTATATGGTAACATTCTTACAGATCTTTTTGTAAGACTTGTGTAAATATCAGTTTTCACTTTAGTATTTCTTTTGGTATCGTACGTAATACATCTATATTTTGTAAATTATATAATAGCTCCGGTTTTATTTAATGTTGCATGTATGTTGAATGAATGTCAAATTTTAGAGCCAGGAGATATATAAAACTCGAGTTTGGTTTCAAACAACATTGAAATATATATTATTATGTAATGTAATAGTATGAAAAAAACAATTTTTAAAAGTCAGCATCAAAATAAAATAGTTAATCACAAAAAATGTCGTCAAGTAAAAAGTATCCCTTTCCAAAAAAGACTTGTAATGAACGGCTATATTCGAGTTTTCTCACTATTCGAGCGTTTTCTTAGAGCTGTTTGTTTTCGTACTTTGCGTAACTAAGATACTACTCAAATAGACATGTACTTTTCTCAAATCTTCTTTGTCACCATAGTGAGTTATAACTATTTTTCTCTATGCATAACGACTCAGTTACGCATATCACGAAATTATTTCTTTGAAAATAAACTTATAGAAACCAGCAATTCTATTGATAGAAAATATTTATGAAGCTGATGACTTGAAACCACAGAGCCCGCATTCAAGAAACAAAGCTCTCTTAATAACATGTTCCGTATTTGCGTCAACTAGTTCAAAGAATGAGAGGGTATTTTCTGTCATGGTACGTTAAATTTTAAACAAAAATTTGATCCTACTTTGTAGAATACATTAGATGTGGTGGTTTGCTTACCGAAACACATCACATTCTCACAAATTACTTAAAAATGTTTACACCGAACAATGCATGTGCTTGACTTATCACTAACTTCGTCTGGTGTCAAGACGAAAGGCCACAGAATACCCGAAACCGAAGAACGACTTACAACATAAAATATGTAGATCTAATAATAGCCCAAGTCGCACCAGACTCAACATAATTACAGAATATAAACTGAATGTGAAAGGAAGTCTATTTCTTCTTACTAATTAATAATTATTTTGAAAGGGAAATCACTCAGCCTGTGGGCCACCATAGAAATTCACAAAAGGATCTTCGAGTACACAGCAACTAGTGGCTGATTTGCAACTACCGCAGCATTCAATCAGCAGATAACGCTTTCTCTTAGGCATAGGGATCAAAAACTAAGGAAATTATCAGAAATATTTTCTAGCGCAATTTGAACCTTTTTCACTTGGCTCCTGTCAAGGCCTTCCAGTAAACTCTTAGGCTGCAACTTAAAAACCGCAATGATGAACTGCAATGGGGAGATACAGTTTCCCATAATTTACTATTATTTCGAGAAGAAAATGCATAAAGTAAATAAAACCTGATAATATACTGAAGAATGGAGTTTTATGTCATGCCTAGTAGATTTTACACTATCTCATAAAGTAAAAAAATCAACAAGCTTTCGTAATGCGCATTTTTAAAGATTATTGTAGAATAAGTTTAATAGAGTGTATTTTTTACAATCTTCCAAAACCAAATAATTTAATTTGAAGGCCAATTTTCCTCTTGACGCTACACATATTTCAATTTCGTAGCAGATATTAATATTTTGAGTGAAATTTGCCTTTTTCATCAGTGTCTGGCTAAGAAATATGTCTAGTTGCTGAAGCCAAACTTGGTCTATAAATTAAAATATTTGGTTACACAACGGTTCTATGTGTTCAACAAAAACTTCAAACAAAACTGCTACGTATTTCTCTTTAGTGTTGGAAAATATCGTGATTGTTTGGTAACCTTTGAAACGGTGATTGTTATTTTCAGCAGTGAATTGGGGAAAAGATATGATGAGCAGAACTGAATGTGAAATGACATAATAGGAAGATAAGAATAACTTAAATTTCAGCGGCCAAATTTAATAAGAATATCTTCAAAATGAGCTATAAATAGAAGCAAATATCTAAAAATTCAGATTATTATGAAGTTTTTGAGTATGCAACTTAAGAAAAATTACATCACATAATGTCTAAAATAAAGAAAACTTTGGACTCAGCTCTATAAAGACAACGAATGGGAACCAACAAAAAGACTGATTTTAAAAAAAGCAGGGGAAATGTGTAGAAACAATTAATATGTTTGAAGTCAGCCAGATCATCACACAAGCTTTAGAGCGTATTATAATTTAATGAACGCATTTCTCAGTGCACAAGTAGTTTAAGTTCCGGTGGTGATGTCTGTATCGAAAACTAACGTTTGCGACTTAAAATCTGGACTTAACTTTTAGTTCAAAGAAAAGCAACATAGAATTCGAGTGATCAAATGTATTAATGCGTATTTTAAAATTGCATTAAGTGTACATAGCTACAAGAAATAGTTAACACCCTTTCTATTCGCTAATCTTATTTTCCCGGTTATTTTATCATAGATTCCTGAATCGCAGTATTGTTCATGTATCTCAATTCTTTTCTTATCTTTAAGAGCAAGCTGTTTACTCTTTATGCCTGGTATTTTTTGCTATACACATTCCTTTTTAAGTTTGCCCAGAAAGTTTCTACCGACCTTAACCGGGGTATGTTAGAAGGATTTTCATCTTTTGAAATGAAAACTATTTTTCACCGCTGTGATTCCTTGAGCACATCATTAGCGTAGTGTGCGAACGCTATATTTGACAAAAACACAATTTTATAATTTTTATGGTATTTCCGAATAAACTTACTCAAAATTGGTAAACAATTTTTCCTTTATTTCCTGCTAAACCCGATTTTTAGAATGCCGTTTCCCTTATCTCTGTCTCACTTATTGCGAGCCAAACTAACACCTTACTTTGAAACTTTGATATCTGTTCAAATCGCACACTGTCTGCTGCAGGTTGATCCTTACACTCGAAATAATATTTCTGTTGCCACTCATTACCGTCTACCGTAAAATACGATTCGTTTGTATGTAGATTTGGCTGCAAAATAGCTCTGAGAAAGTACTCTGAGTTAACAACTTAAGTTTTTCCCTTTGATGCGGTGCTGATCTTCTTGCTTTACGCTGTATATCCATTTTTTCCAAATATTTTTTAATAGTTTTTCCTACCACATTAAACTTTCTTCCTAGTTCTCTGTACAATTTTGCACTCCGGCTCACAGTTATTGCCTTCAATTGCGCTCTCACTTTGCTATTGGTTAAGTCACATTTTTTCCTATCCTGGTTTTCTCTCTGCGCTCTCATTAATCTCTAATAAATTTATTGTATTATAGATAAAAGATAGAACCAAAGATTTTAAAGTAATGAAGAATTTCACTTTTCTTGGCGTTCGGATTTTCTTCGCGATATTTTTTATTCGGCGATCTACCTGTGACAAATCCATTTTGCAAAATGAGTGGCAATATATACGGACGAAAATATCTAAGTTTAAGAGAGGGTAAGCTAAGGTTATTTTTAGAACAAGGCGGAACGTGTTAAGATTTAATTACGGTCCAGATCGTAAGTCGCAAACGCTAAAAGAGTGGAAAGACTTAAAAAGTTGTCGCCCGCAAAAGCTTCAATGCATAATAAATTCAAACAGTTGCTGCTTGCTTCGATTATAAGGAGTTCAACATACGAAAGTGTAATGATAGCATCACTTGGCTCAATAACGCCTAAATTACTAGTTCTAGCAGTTCGTTGCTAGCATCGACACGTCGAATTTGCTTCACGGTGAGACGAACCTACTTTATAAATTTGGTTTTGATCCGATAACCGGATCAAAGATTGCAGACATGAAAAGATTTTGTGTGTTGCCGCCCAAAGAGTTTCGAAATTTAGGAAAAATGATCCAGTACCGAATCCAAAAATTTACCAAACTTTTTTTATGTCTAGACTAAGTCTATTTATGAGTTGCAAATTTTTGAACCATATATGGTAGAAAAATTTCTAGGACTGCTCTACGCATAAAGATTTTATAATATACCAAATTAAAACAAAATTGATTGATCTTTTCATACAAAAACCACCAAAATCATCCTAGCTAGCAATACTATCCGAATTTCGCTACCAAAAGTCTGTCAAATTTGGCTTAGGTTAAAGTCCAAAAACAATGTGACATTGTGACAACAAACAGGCATTAATATTTCGAGGGTAGTCTTTGCGATTCCTGAGTGCCTACCAGACTAAAGAAGAGGGCAGTTTACTCTTGAAATCCTGATCTAAGGCAAGATTTTGAATAATATCAAGCTCTTAAAAGATTAATTGGTCTTTTGGTCTAAAAATTTTACAATTTTCTTCATACGAAAATAACCAAGAAGAGCGCTGAGAGGTTCAAACAAAAGTGCTAAGCATATATCTTTAGTTTAGGTTCTATTTCTCCAGAAATTGAGTAAATCTCTCATGCTCATGGTTAAAAAATGAACATATGCCATCACGACTTTTAGGTTAATCACAATACAGCGTTTTCCGCTGCGGCCAACGCAGTGGGCTGCGAGAAGTGCTGTCAAAAAATTAGAATGCACTCTTTTGTATGGTAACGCGCACAATGGCTGCGGCGGAATTTGCGGCAGCGGCGAAATTTGCCAAATTTCTAATTTTGCCGCACCGCTAGCGGTGATACCTACCATAGGTTGGCATCACCACTAGGTTGAATTAACTCTGTTTGAATTAGGTTGAATGGTCTGGTGGAATAGACAAGCGATGGCTGATGAGTATTGTGATAAGCCAACCTAATCATCGTACAACAGGATTTAGCAATACAAAAGAAAAAAAAATGATTTTGGTTGGTGCCTTGGTTGCATTGACAGCGACATTGTCGCTGCATTGTGATTCACCAAATTTAACTGCGGCATTCACGCCTCCCCCTGTGAAACGCTGCGTTGGCCGCAGCGGAAAACGCTGAATTGTGATTAACCATTTTCCTTGCCCATGTAAATACCTTTACTTTCATTAGTCAACAAATACCGTAAGCAGATGTGAGATGAACACATTTTGAAATATACTCTCCCAGCTATACAGCAAGTCAAACAGTACGTGCAGTATGATATCCGTTTACTTTTATCTAGCCTCAGGCTACAACCCAACCCATATGAACAAGTAACAAATGCATGTTGCATATTTATAAAATGTATCTCGTATGTATAGAAAGCCAACGAGCGTGTTTGAATCATAAAACTTAGTGTCATCGGCAGAGTGCCTAAAGCAAGTGCTGACATGTAAAAACAATTTACAAGTGGTGTTTTGTGAAAAGGCTTGCGGATACTTATGAATACTAATAACGCTGAGTACTAATAACACTGAATTCTTGCAATTTATGTTTTAAATATTCCGCATACTAGTGAAATCTACACTATTCATTGCATTAAGTATCTGCTTTAAAAGCTCATCAGAGCTTGCTGATAACAGATAAGCATCGTTATAAGCACTTATTCATTTATTGCGATTAATGCGGTTTGAATTCAAGCAATATTTCAAATGAAATTGCTATTTTACCTTTTTGCCAAAGATTGCTCTAGCAAAAAATCTATGGAAAGGAAAAACTCACTATGCTTGGAAGCGTTGCATGTTGTAAATATCGCATCGCCTCTACCATTAATCTTCCATTACAACGGACTAGTGAATAATGAGGGCTATACGCAACACATGAATGACTGATTAAGCCCAGTACTTACGCTTACATGCGGACCATAAGAGTCCTCCATAAGGGTCCATGACTTATGTAAATGAATGATGCAGAAATAATAGTAGAGATGACCAGTTTGTAGCGATGCCTCATACTCACCGCCGACAGCTTTACATTGACAAATTTGTATTTAATTTCGAGTCAAATTAATACCGCATCCATTTTGGGTGGGGTACCGACATACGGATATCAGTGAGAAAAGCAGCCATATTTCGAAAATAAATTCAGTGTTCCTTGTAAAATATGCAAAAAAAAATTGAGTTTTGCAGGCGATAAGTAATTATTATATAAATCTCTAAAAAAATTGATAAAAATTTAACAAGATATTACAAATTCATTTCGTATATATTTTTCCGGTTAATATAATACAAATTCTTAATAAATAAACACTGTTCGTTTACAAATTATTGACTGTTAATACTACAAAATATAGAATCTATCAAATTGACAAAAGAAATATTTACGTAAATATATACTATCGAGAGAGTTTATAAATGTCTTCTTTCAATATTAAACTTCCACTTTTGCAGAATCAGTCTGTTTATGAAAGTATCCAAATGAGTGAGAAGATCGAAATGAACTCAAAAGACGGTTTCTCGTCCAAATCACGCACTAGAACCTACTGCTTTACTTACTAGACTCGGCGGGCTGCCCACTGGACTACACAAGAGAAAAAAGTACCCATCCATCTTTTATACTTGACAAAAGCTTTGGATTCCAATCAATGTGCTAATATCATTCAAAAACTTAGTGCTGCAAATTTTTGCCCAAAGATGATAAAATGGTTGCAAAGCTATTTAACTAATTCGAAATAGGCAGCGAAAATAGAGTTAAGTTTAATTCAGAGCTAACTCTTGAATAAAGTGTTACACGAGGGATGGTTTTAAGGTCTGCACTTTTCCTTATATATGATATTTTTCATACTTCGTAATTGGTGATTTGATATCATTTGCTGATCATATCGTTCTTTTTGTATAGGACTGCAATTTAGACTTTCCACAGAATTTAAACTTTCCTTACTCAAAAGATGGACAAATGTAAACTTCCTGACATTAAACATTCGAAAATCTTTAACTTCAGGGGGTCTGTGCATTGAATAGTACCTTGAATCTATTAGTCGTTGTCCAAAAGACACTTAAATTCTACTGAGAAACTCAGACGCTTTAGCTCTGAACAAATGAGTATTTTTTTAAAGTTCAGGTTTCAGATAAAATCTTCGAACTGAGCATCTTTATCTTGATTTCTTAAGATCTTACAGCAGATAATATGCAAGTGAATTCCAACTCAAGCAGAAGCAATATCAGAGTGGCCTTCATAGTACCAAATTTGTTATGCTTGTGCAGGTATTGAGTCATTCAATACTCTCCAACGAGATATATATTTTTGTTGTTATTATAGTCAGCTCTATTTTAATTTTTTTGCAATGGATTATGATTTATCAATATTCTATTATTTTTTGCCCTATTTTAATAGCTTTAACATTTTTTGAATAAGTTTTTATTATGCTACTCATTTTGATTGTACAATTTTCTCTCGAGTGAGTTTTAGTAAAATTTTATTAAGAATACCGAGTATCAAATGCCTTTCATTTCAATATTTTATACACTTTTATACCATAACAGGGGATGAAACTGTAATGAATGTTAATTATTATGATGATAAATGCACTTGAATTGAAAGTAGAACAATTTGCAGATCGCAGTTACCATTCATTCTTAGGAATGTTCAGATTCTTGAATCAATCAACTAATAATATGTGGTCAATCAATTTTTACCAGGCTTTTGCATGTTTGTGTTACATGCACACATTACACCCCATCTCCCGCTTTCGACATTCTCTAATGTATAGTTTGACTCTCCTATACTCCTTTTATATCGTAACTTTGGAGGAAAATTCTTATCGATACTAAAGCTCACTAGCAGAATCATGCTAACTGAATGCTAACTCAACAATTATACTTATTATTATAATACTAATCGCACGCTCAATTTCGTGTAATAAACTTTTCTTTAACCGTTCATTTTAACCGTCAAAGAACCACGATTGTATTCGAAGTATTTATAAATGATCAATAGCGTATTATATTATACTATATAAGTAGTACATTGTATTATACCAAATAAGTAGTTTAAATATACATGTTTTAACTAGCGCCCAACGTGGGCATACTTTATCACACATTATCTTAATAATCACCAGATCGGCAAACGGCATCCAATGTTAAGTGCAAATTTTCAATTTCAGTTTGGAAATTAATGGCATCAGCTTTTTTGGCCGATTTGAACTAAAGTAGCATCGGATCAAGAGAAACAAATCTAAACAAAAGAAACCAGCAACAGCCACGTTAAGGAATAATGTATTGACTGATGGATACATTTCTAAAATGACAATCGAAAACATTTATAAAAATTTAAACTTTTCGTCTCTTTTGCTTTAAGTACAGCTTTCGGAGAAAAGTGGTATCTGACCTTGGATACAGGTTGGTTGCAATAACGAGAAACTTTGGTAGAACAGGCATTCACAATCTACACAATATCTCTAAATTTTTTCGAACACCAGTCTCTCTAGCAATTCTCATGCGCTAGAGTTTTTGGTTTCGTTATTTCTGTCATGACTTTAAACAAATTGCAATTCCTCGAAATCTACCGAATCCACTTTTAGAAAATAATTTTTCAAAATCCATCACCATGTTCAGAGGTTTGTTATTCAAATAAGCGAAGTAGACCTAGAAAATAGAAATCAATTTCCGGTCAAAGTATTTGTAGGACGAACAAATACATTTAGCTGCTTTTTGTTTGAAATTGCTTTCGTGATCTGTCTGACCCTTGTCTCGTTTAGTTCGAATCCAGACAAGAATTTCAAATGTGTTTCGATTCGGTATTCGAATGATTGATATACGATAGAAGTTTCATAGTATCCGAATCCAATGTACAACAGAAACATTTTCCATTATATTCAAAGGCAATTTTCCAGGAATAAACGTAATGGTATGACTTGCGAAACAGATTTATAGAACTTTTAAAGTGTTAATCCATACGTAAGCCTAACAGTTGAACAAAGTGACAAAACATTTCGGGAAAGTAATAAATCGTATATGCAACGAGTATTTGATGTTATATTTCATTGCTTGTTGAAGCTTTCCAAAGATTCTTGATTAAATCGTGATTTATTGGCGAAAGTAAAGACTTTAAGCTGTTGAAATGAAAGTAACAGTAAAAATATTTAGGAGTGACATTTCGAATATCCGATAAAAGTAAAAGTTTGTATGCGATAAAAGCCATACATACATAATCAACAATTCAGCTTAACAATAATGATACAAACTAGAACAAGAAAAAATTAAAGTAATATTTTTTATGCATGTCGGATGTTTTCCCGAAGAGATTCCAGATATTTGATGATTATAGTGAAGTAAGAACTTTTTTATGTTTGCATGTTGGATATACATATGTTCAGTTCAGAACACATGAGTTTCAACATTTTTTCAATGGAAAAAGTTCAATACTGGATGAACTGCAGATATCAACACGTTATATCAAGAAAAAAGAGGAACTTGAGGTCAATGACGTTTCAGTTTCAGACTAGCAGCATTTATCTACCATATCTTTGAAGACTCTTGGCAAACATACGACAGTGCTAGGGCATGCAATCTCGAGATTTCGGGATCTCGGGATCCCGACACATTTTGGACATTTTCGGGATCCCGAATTTTTTTTCAGGACTCCCGAGATTTCGGGATTGATAAAATTCAACCCATTTTGGGAATTAGAAAGCAGAACTTAATACTAAAAGAAATATTGCTTTATGAAAACGGAGGCGGAAGCCAGTTGTAATAATGAACTACAGCTGGCGTATGATAACATGTTTAATATCCCACTATAAAGTGTACCCGAAATATCTTTTTCAGCAGCTGGATATATGTGCAGCATAATCAGGTCTAGTTTAAATTTTGAAACTCTTGAAGAATTATGTTTATTAAGAGCATACTTTCAAAATGAATCAGCAGTTTGAACCAATCGATATTATTACTTATCACTTGTTTTATTGAAAAGCAATATTACTTTGTAACTGATTTGTAAACAACTAAAAAGAATAATGTATTTTTATTATATTATCGTAATATCCGTTATGCTGATTAAATTTCAATTCGTTTTTAACTAATTTTATAACTAACTATCATGACCAAATAAAAAGCTTTATTGGACAAGAAGAAAAGAAGAAATTAGATCATAAGATTAATTTAGATTCAATGATAGATTAACGTCTTACTTGCTAGTACCTCATGTACATATGTGCATAAATTTGACATTATAATGAACTTAGCTTCCGGTTTTATGTATATATAATTGAAATAAAGTTTTAATTGAGTACGAATAAGCCAATATATCTGTCAAAATTCCCTTAATATAGTTTTTTTTATAAAATCCCGAAATCTCGGGACTATCTCGGGATCCCGAAAATTCTAATCCCGAATTTCGGGATCACCATTTCAATCTCGGGATTAATGCCCTAGGCAGTGCAGATAGAAATGTACTATTTTAGATCAATCTGATCTGAAATCTGGATTCGAGTAATCCCACTTAACTCGCTTGTATTACTTCGGTTTCAGTGACTGACATAGAGTCCCGAATAAAAGTACATAGAAATCAACCGTCTTACAAGACGGTTGGAGTTGATTAGCGATAGTTTTTGAAATGGGTTTCAGTATATTAAACCTGAAAAAAAAATGTATTTCTTCGAACGACTTTCAGAAGGTACTGTCGGTAAACTGAATATGGTTTTTTTACAAGAACTTATCTATATACATAAAAATATTGCAAGACACCTTAATTACATTTTATGACATGTAGTAGTACATGGTAGCATATTGTGCAAAAATTCAAAGAATTGTAATCTGAAGGATAAATGACATTAAAACGGCATAAAAGGTGTAGAAATTGACTTGGGAAACTCACAAATATGGTAAACATCGTTTCGTTTATTTAATGACAGGAAATACCTGATATGTTTTTAGTGATTTTCAAAGAAAAACGGTTGTGGACGTATTTCAAGCTTGAATACGATAACGTTTTGGATGTTTTTAGCCCCAAATTGGTATTGAGTGGCCAAAAACAGGCAAATTGGTTTTTTTTTAAGTTTTCAATAGCTATAAATTCCGACAGAATTATGTAATCATCATGAAATTTGTAGATTGCATTAACGTTTATGATATATATTTTAGCACTATTTCATTATTTTGCTGGAAACCCTATAGCTACGGCAGGCTTATAAACGAAGATCCTTCAAACAAACGAGACTGCTGAGAATTAACCAAAATATGTATACATTTAAAGCTTTACCTACCTGTTCGCATTGAAATTTTCGTATTTTCGGGCCGCATAAGAACCACTTTACCTAATTTTCGAACACTGGATATTTCTCGCTAGAGTTTTAATAGTTTTGCTTAAATGTAAGCACAATACCATAGAAATTGAGTAAGTCGCAAAACCAATGAGTGGCCGAGTTAGCTATCGGGTTTTGGACGCGGAGCTTCTAACAACCTGCACTGATGACGACGGCTTGACCGAGGTTTGTTTCGCAACAAGATTCGCCCTGATGCTGTTAGACACAGTTGTGATATACCCAGTGAGGACAACTTTAAGTCGTTTCACAGAAGACACTTAGTGTCTGGCCACCACATCTCCAATATTGTCGGGGCATAGAGTTAAATGAGAGCTTACATACAGAGCCACAGTTCCATAGTCCAACTGTGGCTGGAGATTTAGGGGCCGAATACTGATTGTCTAGTGTGAAGCGAGTCTTAAGGTAGAAACACACTGCTGTCACGTCACGTGAGCTCACGTGCCGTCACATCAGCTGACCTCACGTGCCATAGATATGCAGTACCATTTTGTATGCTTAGAAGCACACTGGTGGCATATCACGTCACGTCATCCGGACTCATGTGCTGTCACGTGAGCTCAAGTTTTTGATCATCTGCAAATTTAGATTTTTGAGCTCACGTGACTGCACGCCTAACATGTAACGTATATTTTTGAATGTTGTATATGGCGAAATAAGTACTGATTAATCAAAATTCGCATTATAAGTGCCTATATGCGCATTGAGTGACGCAAATATGTGTTTGTATATGCATTTTCTAATTAAAATCGTAATTTTAGCCAGTTTTAGTCGATCAACTTAAATTAAGTGCAACTCACGTGAGCTGCTATCATGACACAAGTGTGTTTCCAAGCATGAGCTCATGCCTCCACACGCATGACGTGACAAGACGTGAGCTCACGAGACGTGGCAGCAGTGTTTTTTTACCTTTAGTTGTCCAATTGAACAGAAAAGGCGACAACATCAATAAAATTTGTATGCGAATGGCTGCAGAAATCATACCCTGCTCCGTCATTCTGATAGTAAACGCTCTAACGAAAATTAAGCTTTGCGTCTATAAAGCCTTATTTAGAATGTAGAAAATAAGTCTTTATTTAAATCACGAACAGACCAACGAGATTACAGAATTCAGATGGCTGGAGACCAACGCTTGACTTGAACTATCACGTTACTGACGATGCCAATGATGAATACACACTGAAAATTGGTTCTCTAACCACTTGAAAAGCATGAGGATGATAAATAGTTTTTCCTCCAACCTGTTTTCGTTTATAATTAACTGCTTCTTCACATTTCACCACAAAAAAAAAATTTATTTTCCTCCGTCCTCTGTTAAATTTCATAAATATTCCACGAAACATTTACTTTGAAAATATTCAGGAATCAGAAATACTATCCATTTTATCGATCCGAAAAGAGAATGAAATTTTATTCCAAGTTTCTTTTAAATATTAAGAAAACTTTTCAGCCTTTTCATCTCCAACATACCGTGAAAATCATACTCCAGTAAGCGAGACACCAATTTGTTTACCAAACTTATGTCGTTAAAGCCTTAATGCAGAAAGTTGTTCGAGAAATACATTTTGTTAAAGGCAAAAATGAATCATGACTATTGAGAGGCAAGAAAGAAATATGAATTTTATGATCGAATTGATGGAAAATTTTGATATAAGATAAATTTGCGATGACATTCAAAGAATTTCAATTGATATAGATTTTCAAACTATATTGGTTGGGGGGATGTGGATATTTATTTCTATTTCGTATGGTTTGCTTTATGTTTAAAGACAGCTCAAAATTAACCCGTGTAAGAGCATCAAAAGTAATTTAGGGAGCCTTACTTAGTTGTAAATATGAACATATAATGCATAAAACCCTACAAAGTTATCAAGAGAATATAACCACCGCACATGCTTCCAAATGTTAATTGAAACTAACAGTCTTCTCACTAACCACTAAAATGGAACTTATCTTCCGTAGGAACTAGTGATAATTTAAATAAGAAAATCCTTCGTATGCCACTAGTCGTTTGTCATTTGATATTCTGCAATCGAAATAAGCGTATATGATGCCAATGTTGGAACCAACAAACTCAGGTGCAATATTTGGAACCTCATAGGAAACAGCAAGAACAGGAGGAATAAACGTATCACCTCTTACGATAATCACAATGACGCGCAAGGCGTTTGTTAAGCAAGTATATTTACCACATATTCTCAAAAGTAATTCGTGGGGGTTACACATTTTACGCTTGAGAAAGTAAACTTAAAAAAATTTTTTCGGAAAGTGATGTTATTTTTAATTCATTGTAAAAATTGATCCTTGCCATAATATATGAAAAACAATATTGTTCAAATTCATTCTACGGGGTTTCTTACAGGACTCAATCCTTTTGAGGTAAATTTCAATAGCTTTCCGGCACATTTCGGGCAATATCTCGGCCATGACGTCACGAATATTGGCTTTAAGTTCATCCAGAGCTTGAGGATTGTTCACATAATCACAATCTTTCGCGTACCCCACAAAAAGAAATCCAGAGGCATTAGATCGGAGGATCTTGGAGGCCAATTCACATCAGCCAATCGCGAAATTACACGTCCTGGAAATTTCTATCAAAAGAGCACGATTTGCCTGTGTTACGTGACTTGTTGCTTCATCCTGCAGAAACCACATATCGTTAAGATCATAGTCTTCGGTTTTTGTCCAAAAATAATCGGTTAAAATGATCGTTCTAAAAAAAATACGGCCTAATCATGCCACCAGACCATAATCCGCACCACACAGCAACTTTTTCCAGATGTAATGGCCTCTCTGTGATCACTTGTGGACTTTCTGAGCCCTATATTCTACAGTTCTGCTTACTAACGTATCCACAAAGCGAGAAATGGGCCTCATCACAGAAGAATTTTTTTTCGAAAAATCAGCATCAACAACTTGGTGAACACACACTAATAGTTGGTTCCGTACCCACTTAAAAAGCATGAACATGAGAAAAAAAATGTTCTTCAAACTGTTTTTGTTTATAATTAATTGCTTCTTCACTGTTAAATGACCCACATTTTAAAACGGCAAACCTTAAGTAAGTAAATAACAGGGTGGTTGATTTGTATCTTTGACAGATGTCGGTATACAAGGTTTTATTTTTTCAAGCACGAAATGGATAACCCTATATATTTAGTTTCAATCGAAACTAAACCGATCAGCTGGTGGTAAGTTTATCTTCTAATAGTATATCGTCACCCATGCACAGTTTCTTGAGCTAAAAACTATTAAATTCAATTGAAAAGGTTTATTTATTGTTGTCACGTTAAACTCAATAGTTAAACTAAAAGTATATTCTTTGATTATATGTATACAGGCTCTCATTTTCACAATCTCGATCGAAAGTACAGACAAATCATCTCCAGCTATCAACAAGAGAGAAATATACCAAAAACTACAAACCTATATTATGGGTTTTATGACAAAACAGAAAATACGTTCGGTCAATAATTTTAATTGAAGATTTGTTCAACTCAAGTGAAAACCTACAGCTTGCAAATTATTTGGGCTGCAACTTAATATCACTGGTTCTAGCGTGATGATTAGATATATTTCCTATATTTTTAGTGTTAGTAGATGTAAGCAAATTCGGTAAAATTTCGGTTAAAAATTAGGGATGATTATTTATATCAAGAGATGATACCGTCCAATTTTTAAATGTCATCCGCAGGCGGTAACACTTGAATTCTTTGTACCCATTAAATTTTCAACATAGTCATCGGTTCAGGGCTCATTGGTCTCGACGAAAAATAATTGAGGCAGGCTCAATACCAGGATTGAGCATTTTCGTATTTTCATCATTTTCAAATCAAGACTATCTTATTATGACAATAAGTAAAAAATATTTTACTTTCCTGAGTTTTGAAGCTCTTGCAAGTGTCAGCCTTGGATATTTTTCTACTCTATGACTGTCTAAAAAAGCATGCAAAAGCAATGTTTACAAATCCTTGTCGACCAACCTATTATATATTCACCTCTTTTACTACAAAAATATACTAATTGAAAGATTCAGAAATGGTATAAAAGAAAGATTTTGAAATCTAACAGGTACTTTATCTGATAACGTGTTCCTGTGCTTTAAGCGCTATAAGTTTGTTCCAATGAAATTCTCCTGCAGAAAATATGAGAATGGTTTATCAAATTTTCAGTGGAATACTTTGCACGGTATCAAATCATATTTATTTCATATAATTCCTTGATAAGTACTTATTTTGATTCAAGTTCAAAATATCTGCTCTGATGAAAAATAAAATCCATGCTTCGTTCATGGCACGAACAATTAGTTTGAAAGTTATTTTCGTAAATATTGAAGTGAAAAATGATGTTGGTCTTGTTTTCACCAAATTTTTCATTGAAGTCAAGGAAAAGAATAAAAAAGTGTTGAAAATATTTGATTGAAAACTTGTGTTTATAAAGTTGTATGTTCTACTTACTATGAAGCCTGCGTTATCTGATCAAAATAATATTTTCAGGCAGTATTTATGTCGGTCTTTGAAGCTGTAAGGACAGGTTGATGCTAATTTCAAGTTAATATATATAACTCTTGGCAATTTAGTGAATTTTAGATTCTCATAGATTTTGTTTTAAAACTGGTATAGGTTGGCTCTGATGACGATTTGGTGTTTTTGTTTAACCTGCTGCGGACGTTGAGTGTAGGCATTTTTTTTAGCTCCCATGCCAGCATTAAGGGTTCTGATCATGTTTGATCTAAAACACGCTTCTATTAAATTTTCAAATAGTTATTAGCACATAAATAAAATAAGCAACTAACCTTTAAATTTTTAACTTCCGTTGATATTTTTGTCACTTCTGTGCTTGAAAAATGTATCATTAAATTGACATACATTAAAAAAAGCTACATTTGTTTGGGTCTTTTAAATATTGGAGCTTTTTCGAGCGGTAGTCTTCGAAATTTTTCTTCACCAATAGCTTCAAATGCAGTTACCAGTCAAAACTAAATTTAAAAGAACAGGTTAGTTTCAAAATGGAGAAAACATAACAGAATTTTGATTACAATGCTAGGCGATCTGTTCACTTTTGTTCTGCAAAATGCTAGCATTAAATTTTCATAGGCTTTTCATCTGCTTCGCTACTAAATGTCTTTTAAAAAGCCATATATAAAACAGAACTAGCTTCCAAGGAAAAATATTTAATCTTTCTTAAAACTTTCAACCATAATAAATCTGAAAATAGATCAACACATTTCCACTGCTTATCGTCAACAATCAATATTTTAAGTGGTTTCTAACAGCTAGAGTTTATTTTATTTTTATTTCTAAAATATAAACTTAAATACGTCAATAGAAATTATCCATAAACCTCCGAATTCAGAAGCTCCTCACTCCTCCTCCGTTGTACATAAAATAATTAATCTAAAAGTATGCTGAAAATTTCCACTTTTCAAGTAAAGTAGCAACAACTTGAGTCTGATGCATATCAACTACACAAATACAAAACTAAGCACTATGCATGGACTCGACGCCACTGAGCAAGTCTATCTCGCAAATATTTATCAGCCTTTCAGAAGTTAACTGTAGCATAAACTAACTGTTGCTCTGTAAATTTAATTCTTGGCTTTATTTCTGAATTAACTTTATTTAGAAAAAAACACTACCACATACATAGCTACTGCATATTTTGTCACCGTGTAAACATTTCAATTGTCCCAGCAACTAAGCTTCCAGTATGGCAATAAATCATTATTGATCAGCAAAGTGTCCATGGAGAACAGTTGTTCATTCCAGTTCACTGTCGTTAAGGAAATACTATAAAAAGGATTGATTCGGAGCGGAAAAACACCAGAAACTTTTGCTGACAAGCACACAGTAATACAGTTGCATTTTTTTTAAAAATAGATACAGATTTCAAGCATTTATTTCATTCACCAATTCCAGCTATCAGCAGAAAAGATAATGTGGAAAAGAAGTGCAATAATTATTTCCATACAACGAAAAGACAGGAAACACCACATGGAAACATACATAAATTGTATAGTACACAAAAAAAAAATTGGCAGTCCTTGGGGACTGACCGATTGAAGTTATACTTCTTTGGCTTTAATTACGAAGAAATTATTTATTAATTTTCCAAACCCTTCCATTCTCAAATAAAGATTTTATAATAGCTTTCCATTTTATTAAAAGATTACCCTAAAACAACAAATTCAAACTAAAATTTAATAAATTTTTAAATATTCAGATACAATAATGCAAGCCTATTAGCAACAATTTTGCAATAAGGCGAGTTATAGATATCTGCACTATTGGAACCCAAAGATTACCTTAAAATAACAAATTGAAACCAGTTTTGCAAAATGTTTAACATTTTGACACGATAACACAAACCTAACTATAATTTTGCAATGAGATACACTATACCTATGTATGAACATTGTAAATCAGCGTAACACAGCAGCATTATAGGTAAACATGTTAAGGCAGAATTACAACGCGAGCAGACAGCAGTCCAAAGTTGTAAGCATACTTATAAATGCAGTGTAATACTTCGCACAAATGTTAATAATCTTTTTTTATTAAATTTTTTCCGGACAAATGTTGATAATCTTTGTTTTATGAAATTTATTTTTAGGTCAAAACAGTGAACCAGATACTACAAGAGATTTTAACATTTTTTTTTTAATTCTTTTATTACGTAGCTATGCTATTACTCTGAAGAACGTAAACACGTGCATT
Source organism: Nemotelus nigrinus (assembly GCA_947369275.1). Lineage (NCBI taxonomy): Eukaryota > Metazoa > Arthropoda > Insecta > Diptera > Stratiomyidae > Nemotelus > Nemotelus nigrinus. The sequence goes on along the minus strand of OX376373.1, from coordinate 40,547,542 downwards.
TTAAATTTAATAAATAGTTAAATATTAAGTAGGTAAAAAATAATCACTTTTTTGTGCTGTTTTATTTTACATTACACAAATATTATACTAAATAAATCGTAAGAGCATACACCATAGACACCGGTTTCGTGCCGGATACTGTACGTATGTGTGAGAAACAAACATGAATAAACAGAGCGAGTGAATCAACCCACACCTTCTTTCTCTTTCTTAAGCATTGTAATATATAATATGTAAGAGCGTTTCACAAACATCTGACGGATCCGAGCGATTCTATTCCAAGCCTAGTCGCCCCTCTTCTCTCTCCGTCTTCTTTCTCTTTCAGAGCGTTTCAAATAAAATCTGACGGATCAGAGCAATTTTCACCCATGCTTTTTAATACCTACCAAACGAGCCAAAAGAAGTATAACTTCAATATGCCCATGAAAATAAATGATAATATTGCTGGAAATATGGTGAATTTTCAAACTGTGATGACATGGCTGCTAGATTGATAAATATGGTGCAATTAACTGACAGTCAAAGTCCGAGAAAAACCAATGTTTGATAGTTGGTTGATGAAACGAAGCTTTTGAAGAATGAATGTGGGCGTGAAATTATTTGCAGTGTCATTTCGGTTGGTTGAATAGCTATCAATCATTACCCCCGTCCCACACATAACCAGAAATATTTCCGGAAATATTTCCAGAAACATTTCCAGAAATATTTCCGACAATATTTCTCTCGCCGGCCTACACATGACCGGAAAGTTCATTCATGTTTTGCGTGAGCCAGAGCTCGAATCAGAGCTGCCGCTTTTGAAGCTGCATATCTTGTCATTATTAAAGATCAAGACGGCTCAATGTGACCATCTATGAAGCTCCATTCTATTTTTGCCATATGTATCACAGCCATACCTAGCTATCATACTATTATCGGTCCCTCAAAAGCTACTTTTTCCCACAAAAACTGCAAGTTTCATAAAACTTGCATTCACAACAGCAGCACAGTCCCGAAATTTCGTCACACCCATGTGACTTTCCGAGACTTTCCGACGATCAGTCGGAAAGTTGAACAGCTGATCGCTTTGCTATGGACTTATTGCGCAGTGGACTTTCCGCGACTTTCCGCTCGACGATGGGAAAGTCTCGGAAAGTCACATGGGTGTGACGTAATTTCAGCACTGAGCTGCCGTTGTGAACGCAAGTTTTATGAAACTTGCATTATTTTGGTGGAAAGGGAGCTTTTGAAGGGCCGAAAGTAGTATTGTGGCTAGGTATGGCTGTGATACATATGGCAAAAATAGAATGGAGCTTAATAGATGTTCACATTGAGCCGTTTTGCTTTTTAATATTGACAAGATATGCAGCTTCAAAAGCGGCAGCTCCGATTTGAGCTACGATTGCCGGTAACCATGAATGAACTTTCCGGTCATGTGTAGGCCGGCGAGAGAAATATTGTCGGAAATATTTCTGGAAATGTTTCTGGAAATATTTCCGGAAATATTTCTGGTCAAGTGTGGGAGCGGCCTTAGTATCCAGCAGTAAGGCCGCTCCCACACTTGACCAGAAATATTTCCGGAAATATTTCCAGAAACATTTCCAGAAATATTTCCGACAATATTTCTCTCGCCGTCCTACACATGAACGGAAAGTTCATTCATGGTTACCGGCAATCGTAGCTCAAATCAGAGCTGCCGCTTTTGAAGCTGCATATCCCGTCAAAATTAAATAGCAACACGGCTCAATGTGACCATCTATGCAGCTCCATTCTATTTTTGCCATATGTATCACAGCCATACCTAGCTACAATACTACTTTCGGCCCTTCAAAAGCTCCCTTTTCACCCAAATAATGCAAGTTTCATAAAACTTGCGCTCACAACGGCAGCTCAGTGCCGAAATTACTTCACACCCTTGCGACTTTCCGAGACTTTCCCATCGTCGAGCGGAAAGTCACGGAAATATTTCCGAAACCTCGGGAAAGTCCACTGCGCAATAAAGCGATCAGCTGTTGAACTTTCCGACTGATCGACGGAAAGTCTCGGAAAGTCGCATGGCTGTGACGAAATTTCGGGACTGTGCTGCCGTTGTGAGTGCAAATTTTATGATACTTGCATTATTTGGGTGAATAGGGAGCTTTTGAAGGGCCGAAAATAGAATGATAGCTAGGTATGGCTGTGATACATATGGCAAAAATAGAATGGAGCTTCATAGATGGTCACATTGAGCAGACTTGCTCTTTAATAATGACAAGATATACAGCTTCAAAAGCGGCAGCTCTGATTTGAGCTCTGGCTCAAGCAAATCATGAATGGACTTTCCGGTCATGTGTAGGCCGGCGAGAGAAATGTTGTCGGAAATATTTCTGGAAATGTTTCGGAAATGTTTCTGGAAATATTTCCGGAAATATTTCTGGTCATGTGTGGGACGGGGGCAAGATTTCATTCAAAATATTGAGTTTTCAACATCCAAATCAATTAGCAGTAGCTCAACATATACAGTGGCTCACAGCTTATTTCAACCAGCACGTAAAAAAAATTTTAACTTCCTATAAAAACTAAAATGAAGAAGATATCAACATTATTTAAAGGTAGGTTATTAGTCTAATGTTTAAACTAACCAAATATGACTTTTTTTATTTATTTTTATTTGTTTAATATTCTAAAATAACGAAAAATGAAAAACGCAACCAAAAACAATGCCACAGCTTATTTCAACCAAATACTTTATAGGTGTGCAATTATCTGTTATCTTACAATACAGCAATTATTTCTTTATCTATGCTTTAGTCATTATATTTGTAATGTGTTCAAGTTTAGTTTTGCTGAATTCTTTGAAAAAGATCCTGGAGAAAAATTAGTTTTTCGAAATGGGACCACGTACGACAATTGATCAGCGAGAACTTGTTCTCAGTAATTTTAAAAGTAGTCATTCGCGCAGGAAAATTGGTGAAATGGTTGGACTGTGATTCTACAGTGCAAAGCATCATATACCGATTTGTCCACGAAAATAGAACGCTCGATAAAGGGAGAAATGCCCCCAACAAAATTTTCAATCAAACGGACGAGCGCTTTATTGTTCGGAAAATCCGGGAAAACCCAAAGCTATCGGCTCCGAAAGTTGTAAGTGAAGTGGACGCTGAGTTGAGCAAGTCCTGCCACCCGGAAACTGTTCGTCGAGTGCTGCGAGAGCATGAATTCAATGGTAGAATAGCGCGTAAGAAACCATTTATAAGTGCCAAAAATCAGAAGTGCCGTTTAAAATTTGCCAAGGAACATTTGCATAAGGATTTTGGATTTTGAAATACCGTTATATTCGCTGATGAGTTGAATTTTAATATTTTTGGCTCTGATGGAGCCTCATATGTTTGGCTAAGCCAAATACAGAATTGCAAAACAAACATTTGAAAGCTACAGTCAAACACGGAGGTGGCAGCGTTATGGTTTGGGCCTGTATGTCCGCAGCGGGAGTTGGAAACTTGCAATTTATTGAGACTACAATTGATAAGTCTCATTATCTCGAAATTTTGAAGTCCAATTTGATTGAAAGTTCGGAGAAACTGGGCATTCGCGATGGCCTCAGATTTTATCAAGACAATGACCCGAAGCATAAGTCGGGTATTGTACAGACATGGCTGGTTTGGAATTGTCCGCATGTTATGCAACCACCGGCACAGTCGCCCGATATTAACGTCATCGAAAATGTGTGGGCCATTTTGGATACAAACATCCGAATATGGAAGATATCCAACAAAAGCGATCACAAAACTGCATTGGTTGAGGAATGGGCCAAAATTACCCCACAAGTGACACAAAAGTTGGTCGATTCAAAAATGATTGTTGACCAGAAAGGTGGTCATACTAAATATTAAAATATTTTTTCGTGCCTTGGAACTTAATTTAAACATTGATTCTGTTACTTGGTTGAAATAAGCTGTGACATTGTTTTTAGTTACTTGTTTCGTCATTAATTGCTATGACCTATAGAAATAAAATAAAAGTAATAATAAACTGAGTAAATGATAATTGTGAACACTAGTCTAATAATCTGCGTTTAAATAATGTTGATAGCTTATTTCGTTTAGTTTTTATAGGAAGTTAAAGTTTTTTTTTACGTGCTGTTTGAAATAAGCTGTGAGCCACTGTAATTTGCGAGTTATGATGAAAGATCTGCATCCAAAATTTCATCATAGTCAGCCTCATCAATAATTAATTAATATTCCTGGGAAACTGGAGAGCTCCAGAAATAAAATAAAAAAGCCATTAAAAAATGAGTGCAATGGAACATTAAACTTAATTTGCTTAAAATGTAATTTAAATTTCAAATGATTTGATGAGAATAAAAAACTGAGCTCTTTCATTGCTTAAAAGCTTTATGAAAAATCCGTGAAAAATTCTGTGAATTGAACATGTTCATTAGCCAAGCAACGTCGTCCTCGTAAAATTTAAGTATCAATCGTTAGAATGTTGTATGGTTACACGTACACGTATTATGTAATTGGTTATAAACAAATTACAGAAAAACTTTACATAATCAAAAACCCTAATGCCGGGTTTCCACCAAAGAGACAAAACAAAAAACACGGACAAAAAATGTTTTTCTGAACAAAAACACGAATGTTTTGTAAAAACTGAACAGTTTCGCGAGCATTTTTGTCTCTGAAAACTGTTTTAGT